>JAJHUR010093254.1:6545-18374 GCA_027495735.1 Lutjanus campechanus
TTTTTTTTTTTTTTTTTTTTAGTTCCTCTTTTGAAAAAATAAAAACAAACTTTGGTGAATTTGGAGTGCACGGCTTGTTGTCTTCCTTTCTCTAGAATCATGTCGAGGGACTTTTGACTGAAAGCATGTGATTGGTTTTGTGGCATTGTCGTTCCCATGTGGCCAGACTTACAGAAACCAAAGCTCCTGTGGTTTTTGATAACGTTTCCTGGAATAAATGGTAGTTCTGTTAAAGGAGAAATCTGTGATGTATTTACTGTGATAAATCATAAAATGAGCATGATATGTCATCAGAAATTAATGAAGCATGCTAAGTTGAAATACTCACTACTCTGACGATGCTACAGCGGTAGTGTCCTCCTTTGAAAGACAGCAGAACAGTGACCACCCACTTTTTCAGTGACTCTGGTTCCAGAAGCAATTTTCTCATTTATTATTCCCTCCTTTGCCAATCAACTACAAGATCAATCATGATAACAAAATATTTGGTCCTGAGCAAAAATAAAGATTGGAGATCAGAAAAAAAAGGCAAAGGTACAAAACTGTCTACATAATTATTTTAAGAGTGAAGGAACTACTCATGATCGTGCTTCTTCGTAAATTTAATCTTTGTCATTATTATAGTGTTTATACTATTAACAGTGTTACAATATATTGTAGTCTGTGTTTTGTGTGTATATACATTCTCTTCACTGTGGCATTATTAGTGTGGCCTAATTAGCTAAACTGCTAGCAGAACTACCAGTTCGTCGGGGTGGTAAACATTTCTATGGTAACAAATTTGATATACAGTCTGTGGCTCCAACTTGCTATATGGACTACTGTGCTGATTTTTGGACATGCAGTTGTTTCATATTGCTCCTTTAAATCAACTCCATTTCCTGGCAAAATCCATCCAAACATCTTTGCATACATTTGACTCCTTTAGAGAGCTGAACTTCATCACGATAGTCAACTTTGTCAGGCCCCTGAAAAGCCATACTCGCTGTAGGAAACAGACTAATTACTCCCGATCAATTAAGAGACCTAGTTTTCCGGCCTGCATGTGTGCTGGCGGGTGACAGACATATAAACCATAGAGGCCAACTTCCCCCATACGTCCCAGGCTCTTTAATTAACTCTTTGATCTGAGTGCTACGTAGAGAGCTCAGGCCAGAGGCAGCAGAGTCAGGGCCAAGTAGAGAATGGATAGCATTTCATATACAGCCCACCACAGCAGGAGGAGAGGAAAATGCTGACACACTCCTGTTTAGATCTAAATGGAAGTTTATATTCTTGTTTACTTTGGTTCTACTTTGGTATTGTGTAAATACAGAAGGATATTTGGGGGGTTTACGCTGTTTGTTACACTGTATACAACACTTAAAGTCAACTTTCTTTGTTTCTACAGCAAAACCTGCATTGTGGTCACATTTTAAACACAATAGTTTGGATTATTTGAAGCAGGGTTTTATGAGGTACTTATGGATAGTCAGTGTATTACCTACACTAGATGGTGTTTGGCACATCTCCAGTTTGGAGAAGCAGAGAGGAGTAACAGCATGGAAGCTAAGCAATGTCCAGTTGTGGACCAGGTCAGCAGCAAAATGTACTGTAATGCATGTATTTTAGCCACTTATAAAATATTTTAATCCTTCAATTTGTGTATTTCAAGATAAGTTACAGGACACACTAAGAGTTGGATTTCTCCTTTTTTCTTCAGTTTGTAGCAAGAAAACTACTTAAACAGTAGAAATCTGCGTGTCCTCCTACACTGCTACACTGTGAAAATGTGTTATTATTTGAATATGGAAAAGACAATAGCCATTGAAAAGAAATTAGGTCCGTTTGGAATCATGTGGGGACACATATTACAAACAGTAAGTGTTTAAAAAAAGTGCCTATATACTTGAACCTGGTGTTTATTGTTGTGTTGTTGTTGTCACAATGTAAGACCAGTGGACAGTAATGCCACATACAGGACACAACTACTGAGCAGTCACGATCTAAAATATTGTTTCGTTGTAGAGTTGATGAAGGATTAAAGATGGGGGTACTTGATTATTAGGAATGATATTTGAGTTATATACAATGTGTTTATATATGATATGGTTATTTACATTTAACATATTTTCAGTTGATCATATATGAAGATAAAGATGTTTTGTTTTTGACTCATTTTGTTGTGAAAATTGTGGGGTTTTGTTTTGTTGGTGTAGATAGTGTATATTCTATACAATGAAAATTTTAAATAAAATCAGTTTAAATGTATGCTATATTTGAATATTTGCACAGCTTTACTCATCATCAGATGTTGGTGAATCCAAACTGTCCTTTTAAAACACACAGCAGTCACACAATAACACACACAAACTAACAAACAGTGGTGAACCAGCAACTACTGTTCTGTGAGGTAAAATGACTGATTTGTCCCATGGACTTTGGTTGGTTTGGAGAGAGCGCTATTTGGCTCATATAACAGCTGTTTCCTGTCAAAAATAGCATACACTTAATTTGGTATCAAATTGTTTTAGGCTGACCTTTTTAAAATGGTTAAAACACCTTTTGGTGCTGGCTCTGTCCACAGCAGTACATTGCTCAACTTCCTCCTCCTGTTGTGGACTTGACCGTGTTTTGGGATTTGAGGGGGATGGAGTGGAGGGGCAGCAGATCTGGCAAGTTTTAAAAGGTGCAGTAAGCTCACTTTGTTGGTTGGAATTTGCAGCACCATGGAACGACTTAATAACAATGCGTGAAGCAATGAAAATTACACAGCTCCTGCTCGAAAGGAAAAATTAATTGCTCTCAGGTTGCACTCTAGAGAAGTTTGCTCATTCAAGCACATGCGTGCACACTCACACACACACACACACACACAATTTGAGCAGGCAGGAAAGCACTTTTACACCCCGGACCAACACACACACATGCAGACACACACAGACACACAGGTGCACGTGGAACCTTGGCTGCATGGGGAACCAGGCCTTAGGACTGGATGTGCAACCATGTGTGTGTGTGTGTGTGTGTGTGTGTGTGTGTGTGTGTGTGTGTGTGAACCTGCAGCTCTCCTGTGCTGTGCAGTGGAGAGAAGAATAGGGCCTGGGCCACATTCCAGCCCTGCCTCCCTGGGCGAGAGACAGTATTCAGCATTCCTCTGCCTGCCTATCAGGCCAGGTGCATTCCACAACACACACACACACACACACACACACACACACACACACACACACACACACACACTTAGACAAAAAACACACAGTTCAGCAACACACATTTATGCTCAATCACAAATACAACTTGTGTAGGCATGTACATTCAGACCCCTGTGTGCATACAAGCACTTATTGGTGATCATACAGCACAATTATGTGTATATATTGACATTTTCTTTGTTAAAAAGGCAGCATGACAACCAAACATGAAATAACTTATTACCAGTAGTGGAAGAAGTATTCAGATCCTTTACTTATGTAAACATATGGAGAGCAGGGACGAAAGTAAGGGTTGCAACACAAGCCTTTTCTCTTGTAACGTGGGAGTTAGACAGCCTTTTCTGATGGAAAACTGCTGTTAAATATGCCAGATATTGCTCTCTTCATGTTAACCAACTCCATGGGCAAAATCAGTAATTTTGTGTTGCAGAACACGAGAGTTGCTGGGCTACTGTTGCCCCAGTTTGTTAGTTTTTTTTTGTGTTATTGTGTGATTATATGGGGAAATCTCAACTGTCAGTTTAAAACACCAAAGTAACACAAACTAACTAACAGATCAAGGCAGAATTAGATGAGCAACTGCTGTCCTCTGGTTTGGAGAGAGCAATATTTGGCCAATATAATGGCAGTTTCCTGTCCCTTGGGAGTCAGGAACATGCCCTGAAATCCATATTAAGTACATCCCCAATCTGAAAAACAGATTTTTTTCACTTGGAAAGCTCCTGTTTTTAGTATAATGTGTTTTTGTTGAAGATTGTAAATGTATAGCAGCTGTTAGAACTGTGAGTAGAATAAGTGTCATTGAAGGTTTAATGATCACGCCAGCCTGTCTTTGGTGCTAGCAAGGGTAAAAGCTGACAGAGACAGGGGAGTGAAGGAAGTAACATGGTATTACTTTTCACTTTTCATCATTAAAGATACATTTATTTGCTCTTTGAATATTTATTCGCTCTTTTGTATTTTGAAATGCCTATGGTTAGGGTGAGGAAGACCAACAGAGTCTCACCAGTCCAGTTGTTTGTGCTAGAGAAGTCAGGCTGTTTCATCTGAGGCACAGTATAGAGGTCATTGTGCATACATTGGACCAACTTCTTACAATTATGACATTTAACACGATAAACTGATTTGAAAGTAACGTGGTCATTTGCTAGAGGAACTAACTGAAGCATTAATGAGTGTTATATGCCAGAAATATTACTTACTTCAATGTTTTGTGGTTGATTTTGTCCCACGGCTGTAATTCTTTCGTCCTGATGGAGAGAGTCAAAAGTGACAATGCACAACGTCAGTTTATGGCCTGATCATGTTTGACTCATATATCCAAAATCCAAAAAAGGGTTGATATTGGTAGAGGACGTGTATGTAGTTCACAATGAAATATGGTTACTCTAAATAAATGTATCTCTGATCCAAAAGGGGTTTTCCCATTTGTGCACGAGTAAATGTACTTAGTTACATTCCACCTCTGTCTCATTACCTCATTAACATTCTGCTAAACACACACTCACCCACATAAATCTGTATGGCACACACATATAGAACATACTGTACATATTCTCTGTGCATACATACATACATACATGTGCTACCTCGCTCACATGAACACATGTAGGCTTAAACCAACACAAGCTAGCATTGTCTGTGCAGTGCTGCTGCTGCCACTGTGCACTGTTACATTATGTGAAAAGATGTTCTCTGTCTCTTTAATTCGTGTATGATTCAGTCATTTTTAATGCATGGATTTTTCTGTTTGGAGGAGGCTGAGCTATTTAAAGAGCAGGGGTTGAATACACTGTGAATGTACAGCCAGCCTCTTTTTGAAGTTCATACGGTGCTGCGATGCACTGTGAGTCACACATGACAGTGCAGACGGGGGTGGAGTGTGTGTGTGTGTGTTTGAGTGTGTGTGTTTGAGTGTGTGTGTGTGTGTGTGTGTGTGTGTGTGTGTCCATCCGGGTCTTTTTCTTTCATTTATCAGGAGATTTGCTTAGGTCCTTTTCACTCTACACTCTTAAAAATAAGGGTTCTGAAAGGGTTCTGCCTGAAGGGCTAGGGTTCTACTCAGAGCCATCTGTTTCTGAAAAACCTTTTGTTGAAGAAAGGGTGATTTGTAAGACTAGGGGTTCCATTAAAACCCCTTTTCTTCAGAAGAACCCTTTTTGGAAGAGGTTCTTCAGAGTTCTTCAGAGATTGTTCAAATTTTTTGTATAATAATATAAAAGAATTAACAATAGAACCCCCAGATGGGTTCTAGATAAAACCCTTGGAATGTCAGAAGGTGCTCAGTAGAACCACTGGGTGGGCTCTAGATAAAACCTTTGGCATATAAAGAGGTTCTTGGTAGAGTTCTTGGTTGATTCCACCCTTTGAAGGTTGTTGTGCTTTGTGTACCTTCTTTGCCTTCTGTCAATGACATCCTTGATTACAAGGCCCCTTTCCACCAGAATAGCTCTGGTTCTGGAACCAGTTCTGTTCAAGATTCTTGGAACCTTAACACTACCCAGCGAACCAGCCCATGTTTCCACCAGTTTTGAGTGGAACCATTGTAAACAAAGATGTAATCAACAGAGGGTTGCAGGACAAGGCCCAGTGACCTGTAGAATATTGGTGCATTCCATTTCAACTAGAAAGTCTGACTTTCCGAGTTCCCAGTTGGAAATTTCAGTCAGAGGAACCTCACCAACTCTGACTTAAAAATCAAGTATGTGGTCACGGTGCTGCAATATTTGTATGCATGAAATACGGCAGGATGCGTTATCAAGCAAAAAAAACCCCCCCAAAAAACGTATTTCTAACTTGTACTGGAAATTTCCCGCCTCTGACGTAAATGGAATGCACTGCATTACATGCCAACTTTGGTTCCCAAGGAAAACCTGCTATTTTTGGTTCAAGCTGGGAACCAACTTTTCAGGCCCGGAACCAGTTCATTTTTAGTGGAAATGCTCCAAATGGTTCAAAATGAAGTGCTTGAACTGGAATGGAGCCAGTTCCTTGTTGGTGGAAAAGGCCTAAGGCAATGCAACCTGGTGTGCAATTTTCTAGGTTCAAGCAGCAAGGTTCTGAGAATCTTGAATAGAACCGGTATAAGAACCAGAGCCAGTTTGGTGGTGGTGGTTTCTGGGTGGAACCATTACACCATAGAAGGGAACCTCTCATATGGGGTTCAGGGTGAGACCTTTTACAGATGGTTCTTGGTATAACTCTTTATGTTGGATTCAGCCCATCCTCACCAGACAAATGCGTGTGTCGGTCGATTGTGCAAGCGTCTTATTCTTACTGATGTCTGTTTATTGTTAGGCTGTGAGCTCTAGTGGATGTATCAAGAATGACAGGAGAAGTATAAGGAGCGAGAAAGTCCACATATAGAGGAGGTGGACTTTCACTGTGAAAGGAGACCTGTGTTTAAGTCCTGTGAGAAACAAAAAATAAATGTAGAGTTATTTAAAGTTTTGAGAAACTTAAGTTTTGTTATAGACGCGACTTCCGTCAAATGAATAATGTCATTTCTGTCAAGTGATGTAACAACAATGCATAAATCACAATCTTTTCCTAAACCTATCCAAGTAGTTTTTTGTGCCTAAACCTAACCAATCTGCAACTGTTTTGCAACATAAATCAAGTGTGTAATGTTGTGTGAGTTAACTTGAGGTAACATAATGGTGATATATATCATTTGGGAGTAATTGGCAATCGACCTATTCTGTCATGTAGGTATGAGGATGTGTTGCTTGGGTTCCAAGTGGAACCTTTAGAAAAGATTCTAAGAGAAACCAAAGAAGGTTATCCTCCCTAACTAGAACCCTTTATGGTTCTAGTTAGTGCCATTATGTCTAAGAGTGAAGATAAGAATAAAATCCCAGGTAGTCTTTATGTGAACGAACGCAGCGCAGATAGGAAGAATGTGAATAATCAGATCTTCTGGAGGGTGAGGCGAGTTTAGGGGATGAAATGGTGAGACAACTGCAGGAAAATGTGATGAGATGAGATGGATTGATTGATGAGAGAGGTGCAAAGTCAGTTTCATGTACAGGCTTGGTGAAATGTAAAGGCACAACAACCCTGAGAACAAAAGCTCCATTCAGTGTTAACGCGCTGCTTCCCTTCCACACTCTTCCACCATCAGACAGAGAAAAAGGTTGTTGGTTACATGCTATTTGACAGGCACGGGACTCCATGCTTGACGAGCCCTGAATCAGACCATTACTCTTTGGCATTCCTCCCTCACCGTTACGCTTACTTCCCCTATTCTTGCATTCCCTGTCGCTGCTATCCTTATCCTTTTTTCTCCTTCTTCCTCGTCTCCCATCCTTCACCTCCCTCCCTCCCTTTCTTCCCCTCTTACATCCCCGTTCATGTCTGCTGCCAGTGCAAGCCAATTCCCGCCCTTCTCCCACTCACCCACCCCCCCCTCTCAGCCCACTTCTCATCCATTTCCATGTGGCGACTTTTCATCAGTGAAGTGCCTTCCTGGCCCGACTACCCCCAACCCACCTCCTCGCTGAATGGATGCAGCATTAAAGAGAGAGGCAGAGAGAGGAGAGGGCTGAAACTGTCCTTCCTTCCTCCTACAAGCACCACCCCTTTGGCTGTCGCAGAAGTGGTACGTTCCACAGCGAGGACTGCAGAAGTTGAGAGAGCACATTGTTTGTAATCTGGCATTGCAGGGGTCACTTCCTGACTCGTGTGTCCGCTCCCTGAGCCCCGCGCCGATCCCTTCTTTCCTCCCCCCACCCTCCCCTCCTCCCTGTGTGTCCATCTATTGGCCAAGTAGCCCAGGGCTTTTGGACAAACCCTGTTCTTCCCCTTTTGTGTAGGAAAGCTTCAACATCTGAAAACAATCAAATAATCTGGGCACAATGCGTCTCTTCATGGAGGGGTGCTGGTGGTTCCCAGATGAGCGGGAGGATTAAGTGGAGGAGGCCATAGGGGAGAGAAAGAAAGGGATGGGGATGGGGGCTACACAGCTGACGATGAGGAAGGGGGGGCAACTTATTGTTACTAGATTTTCATAGCAAAATGTGTGCATGTGTATGTGTGTAGGTAGTTTTGGGAACAGGGAGGACATCTGAACACTGAAGAGTAACATGAGGACTCATGTCTGACTCAGAGGTTTAACAGTCATTGATTCCTTCGTGTTTGATGCAGAATGGAGACATTGCAGTGAAAATAAGAATAATTCTTGTATTTTCATCTTTCTTCATAGAAAAAAAAAACCTCTATGCCTCTATGTAAAATTCATGTTTGCAATGTTGGCCAATCAAAGCATGCAAATGGTAACAAAAAATTGATTTTTAACATGGTGCACTTTCTTATGGCTGCATATTTAAATCCCTTTAAGATTTACTGGGATTTCTTAACATAATATGGCTGAAATTGAATATAATATTTAGAAGCATGTTTTCATTGGTGTACAATCTCCTGAAAATAAGAATTGTTATATTTTCGTTACATTAGAATGAGCCATTTATATTTACAGAGGGTGTAGATCCTCTTACACAGTCCGCCATGTTGTACCCCCATGTTTCTACACAGGCCCAGAACCAAACACTGGCTACTGACAAGGCCTTTTGTCAAGGCCTTTTTTGTTTGTTTGTTTTTGTGATTTTTGTTGCCCTGCGCTTGGAAGGGGAGGGTGAGGTGAGTTGGTTGCAGTCTGCAGGCTCACCACTAGATGCTACTAAATACTACACACTGGTCCTTTAGAGCAGGACCCCTTGCAAAGTAGAAAATATACCAGGACCCCATCATGTATGTACCTTGGAATGAAATTATGTAGCCTTTATTTTATTAGAAAGATATTAGACAAGTATTAAAAGTATTTGCAAATAATGTATAAACTATTTCAGATTTAAAAATTAAAATATTCGTTTAACTATGAAGCCTTTTGTAAAAACAACGAAATAAATACATTTGTCATTAAAATTTAAATGAATGAACCTAAGTTCTATGGCTCCCTAGGGTTGCCAGACCCCTACTTGAGAACCACTGCTTAAAAAAATAGTTTGGTATTTTGGGGAATACGCTCACTTGCTTTGTTGCTGAGTGTTAGATGTTCTGTAAGAAGCCAGCAGATGGTTAGCTTAGCTTAGCACAAAGACTGGAAAGCCTAGCCTAGCAGCTAGCCTAGCTCTGTCAAAAGTTTCAAAAATCTGTCCATCAGCACCTCTAAAACACTTTCATAAACATATTATGTCACATTTTTTAGTCAGTACAAAAACTGAACTCTTATAACAACATGTTGTGGTTGTCTGCAGGACGCTTCGCTGTGCTAGCAGTTACCCTTTGTTTAGTCTTTGTGCTAAGCTAAGCTAACAGATGGCTGACATGGAATCAATCTTCTGATCTAACTCTGGGGATGAAAGCGAATAAGCATATTTTTCAACATGTCACCTATTCCTTTAAAGGACCTCCATGAAAGGGGACCCGCGCCCTCTGTAGATGTAAACATCTCATTCTAAGGTAAACACAGTGATTCTTAATTTCTGGTGATTAATGAAAAAACTTATGAATATTGTATTCCATTTCTGCCATTGATCACCCTGGACATTTTAGTTTAATGTAATGAAAATACTAATCATGATAATAGAAAAACTCTGACTAGTTTTCTTTCCTTGCTCTTCTTTCTTATATACATAAATGCACATGCACAACTGCTCAACCATGCATGTGCCCCACACACACACATACACACACACACACATGCAAACTTCTTCTCCTCCTGCGTCTCTCATGCTGTTCCTTCTCATCCCCATGAGAATGGTAAATAGTCATCTGTAACTTCCCCTCCAACATATTCATTAATCCCTTCTATCCTGTGGGGCTGGATGATGATTACAGGGAAGCCAACTGAAGCCGCCCAAATAAACACCCCTCAGGCAGCAACAAAGGCCTGTCCACCTCACCCTAAACACAGCTTCCCCAGCTAGATCAGGTTTCAATCAAGCCCACGCACAACATGCAAACAATAGGAAGTAACAGAGTCTCGAGCACTGAAAAAGCTAACTGCGGCTGAAACCAATTTAGTTTCCCATTTTTGTAGTTGAGACGTTAGTGACTGGTACAAATTTACACTGTAAAGCAGATCTTGAGCTTTAACTGCAATCAAGCCAAGTTTCAAACCTAACAGCAACTCCAAAGTGGAGTTAAAGACTGTCTTAGCCTTAGAAAACTGCACTGCAAAAAAATCATACAGGAATTTAGTGGACTCATAATCTCTTCTCATTAATCTTACATAAATATACAAGTTTCATATATTCAAGTTAATTAAACTTAAGATTTCTAGTATTTAAGAACTTTTTCTAACATCAAGTCTTTTGACTTGAAATGATGAGTTGAATGAATATGCTGTACAGAGTGCAGTCAACTCATTCAATGAAGTTTCTAAAGAAACATTATCACCATATTAGCAGACTTCTCAGCATGTGTTGTTTGAGAAATTAAAACACTCCTGAGACCCTTCTTTTTCATAGCTTGAGGTAAACTTACATGATGAAAACTTGTGTCATGGTTCCTTTGTTTTTTTCACAAGAATGACAACACTGCACACCATAATGAGGGTTAGTATTGAATTCAGTCCCTACCCCCTTGCACTTAAAATTAATGCATTTAAGTTCTCTGTGTGAAATGAAGAACCAACTTCACATATTTAGGAAATGTAAAACGAAATCAAATTCGTTTGTAATGTTTGTCAGTGTGAATGAAAAGTTGTTGGTTCAACCTAATGTGCTAAGCTCACTCGTCATGTTTTCTCAAGTACAAGTGAATTAGTTTGTAATCTCTTCGATGAGAAAAGTTTTTTTTAATCATTACAAAAGTAACCCAACTTGTCTTTGAATCAACCTAAAAAAAATTGCAGCCTGGACATTAACTCCTTAAAGGACCAGTGTGTAGAATTTAGTGATAACTAGTGATTAGATTGTAGATTGCAACCAACTAAATCCCTACAAACACAGGTTGTCCCATTGCAATTGTGATGTTGTAACCACGTTACAGCAACATTACAGTTACAGTGTTACCATTATTACTGTATTACCATTACGTTACTGCAGTGTTGTTACAGTGTAGCAGCTATTGTATTTTTGCAATGTCTATTCAACATCCTCTGCATGATGTTTCCTGTACTATAATGATGTTTCTGCAGCATTGCCAAAATGTCACATTTCCAAAAAGTGGTGGCAACACTGGGACAATATTCCAGCGACATTTTAAGTGACATGCTTATAACAACACTTACTAAGTTCGCTAAGTGGGCTGCTACAAAGTCACATAAACTATGTTTCTGCAATGACTTTTTCTTAGTAGGGATACCTATTATCTCACCTCACCCTACCCTTCCAATATATATGTATATATATATGTATATATATTCCATTTCTGCCATATTCTGTCAATAACTTGCTGTAAATCTTACACAAAACCTTTAAGGTTAAAACAATTTGTTTATTTTTACAGTGTGTATAATAATGATTTACTATAAATTATAGTGCTACACTTTTGGTTTCTGTTCACTCTAAGTATAAGCATTGCACGCAACTTACTTCTCCATCCACAACACACTCAAGGGTAGTTTTTGCATGTTCTAACCACTTACAGAACTTACACAATCCCAGGGATGTGTTTCCATCAAGGGCTGTGC
>JAJHUR010093255.1:0-20856 GCA_027495735.1 Lutjanus campechanus
ACTACATGATGTGTTGTGAAATGCACACACATTAATGTGGCGGCTGCAGAGTCGTCGTAGTGGCCACAGCTTATAAAAACTACAAGTTCACTTGGTCACAATGAACGTTAATCTCGCGATAAAAAAAATTACGCCGTTAAAATTGATTTGGGTTAACGCGTTAATAACGCGATATTTTTGACAGCACTAAAAAATATAGATCTTAACACTATACAATTCCATGGCAACTGGGCAAACTTTAGGAAGACTGTGCTAAAAGAAAAGAGGAAAAGAAAAGCTACTTGAGACGAGAATGTTTTGCTAACTTGGCAACAGATCCATAAAGCATAGCAGTAAATCTTTTATTAATGCCCTTTAGGCTCATAGGTTGTCTTATTACAGTAAAAGCAGATACGGGTATCAAATTTCAAAGGAGTGTATATTTACTAAAAAACAAAGTTTATCATGAAGACAACAGAGTGGAAGTGCTGCTGGGTCTTTCTGTTGGTCACAATACAGGTGCTCTTTGGATACTTCGGGTATTTTGCACTTATTCTTCAGGTGAAGGGCTCATCGCAAACAGTCAGGGTCAAACAGTTTTTTTTACAAACTTTACAGTGTGCCTTGTTGTTGCAATGAGCCCTTCACCTGAAGAATAAATAAAGTTTATCAGTTGGAACATTAAATATCTTTTCTTTGTGTTGTATTTAATTAAATACATGTTAAAAAGGAGTTTCAAATCATTGGAATTGCGGTGGTCAGTTATTTCAGAAATGTGTCACATATCATTTGGAGCAACAGTTTCATAATACTTTCATAATTCTCTCTTTCAGATGTTACGGGTGTCTGAGTGAACTGAAATGACTCTGAATATGTCTGGAAGGTGTGAGGAGTCCCTGCTCAACTCCTCCTCCTGTGGTCACAATATGAGCAGCTGGGAACAGCGCATGGACCAGATGTACACCTACTTCTACCTGCTGCTCTTCATCCCCGGGCTGCTGCTCAACACCACCGCTCTGTGGGTCCTCTGCAGATACATTAGGCACGTATACAACATGTACACATATACAAAGACGCTCATGTAAAGTCTCAAACACGCACTGGATGTTAACTAACTCTTCTGCATGTTCCTCTGTAGTAAGAAGACAAAGGCGGTGATCTTCATGATAAATCTGGCCGTGGCAGACCTTGCCCACATCCTCTCTCTGCCGCTCAGGATTTATTATTACTTCTCACACGAGTGGCCCTTTGGACAAGGCCTCTGCTTGTTCTGCTTCTACCTCAAATATCTCAACATGTACGCCGCTATAGGGTTCCTGGTAAGCAGACAGTAAACTGGAATACTGGCAAAATACTAAAAAGAACAGCTCAAATGACAGTTTAGCTCTTTTTGGAACCTTCCTAAGTATCCTTCCTTTTTGCTCTGGGCTCCATTAACAGTGGAGCAAACTTGGCATCCGGCCGAACCTCAGTTAACTTTCTCCTTTCCTGTTTCCTGCACTTAAATATGCTATGAGCCAGACAACATCTATATGTTGACAAAGAAATTTTGAAGATGATTAAAAGATGTTGCTGTGGGACCTGTAAAAGCAACATATCACGTCTTAAGTTAGCTAATGTCAGCAAAATGCTAGATAACTAGGTAGCTCATGACTAGCTAACTAACTAGCTAGCAATTGAGCCAATGAGCCAGCATTTATATGTGCCCCAGGTCCCCTAGCAACATCAAAATTTGTTTTTCTTTTTAATATAGCGAGCCAAGCACATGAGTAGGCCTACAGTCCCAAGGAAACTTTAAAAGAAGGAAGGGTTACATTACAAAATGAAGTCGTCTGTGCTCCAGACTTTGGAGTCAGTTCTATTGAAGCTTATGGGAGATGCATGTCAATCATACTGTCCAACAGCAAATAAACAAATGCACACATTTTGAAAAATCAGTCACTATGTGTCTCTGAAATGTGTTTTTAGTGTTACTTACATCAAACGTCATATGCTGGGTTTTAGTTTGCTTCTCCCATAGACTTCAATAGAACTGGCACCAAAGTAGAGCATTGCATGTTCTATAGTGTTGTAAAGACCCTTCCTTCTTTTATAGTTTCCTTTTACAGTACCAGAAATCAGAAAGTTGACCAAGGTTCTGGAGCAAAGAGTGAAAAGGGGCGGCACTTAGGAAGGGGAAGGTTTGATTTCTCATGTGTTAAAAGGATTCAAATGTCAGCGCATAACTTTATTTCAGTCTAAACCTTCTCCAGCAGAGCAAATGTTACTTCCTGCAGCTCTGGTTAATAATGTTCATTTCACTATTTTTTGTTTCCAGGTGTGCATCAGTGTGCAGAGGTGTGTCTTCCTGCTCAATCCGTTCTCCGCTCGCCGCTGGCGGCGGCGCTATGACCTGTTGATCAGTGTCATTGTGTGGGTGGTGGTCGGTCTGGGCTGCTCGCCTTTCATTCTGATGCGGAGCAGCTCCACCAATCCCAGCATCAGCACACAGACAGTCTATAACATGTCCCATTCGCTGGATGTCACGTCTACCCATCATCCCGTAGACTACACCAGGCTTTATGCACCCATGACCACAAGCCCCAGTCACAGCTCCACCAAAGGCAGCTGTTTTAAGGACTTGCCCATGCGTTGCGTGCCCATCTATCTGGCGGTCACCATGATGGCCCTCGCTGAGCTGTTTGGCTTCGTTATTCCTTTTGCCTGCATCAGCTACAGCTCGTTCCGCATCGCCCACTCCCTCAACCAAAGACAGACCCAGGATCAGCAAAACTCGGCCGCACTGAACTCCTCGGCACGCAACCGACTCCAGTCAGTCACCTCCAACGGTCAGACTGAAAAATATCACGAGAAGCAGACGAACAGTGAGAAGCGGCGGGCTCTACGGATGGTGCTGAGCTGCTCCGCCCTCTTCTTGTTCTGCTTCGCCCCCTACCACTTCAACTTCCTGCTCTACCTGATGGTGTCGCAGGGCATTGTGTCCCACTGCAGCACCAGCCTGGCCGTGCGTCAGTTCCACCCCGTGTCTCTGTGCCTGGCGAGCCTGAGCTGCTGCCTCAACCCTCTGCTCTATTACTTTCTAACAGCCGAGTTCAGACTGCACCTCACCAGGCGCACCTCCTCCTTCACCGCCTCGCTCCTCTCCTCCCCGATCAGCTCTCCGACGCAGCGCCTGACGCCACACCGACTGACAAGCATGGAGAGTAACTGCTCAGACAGGGAGTAGCATTACTAAGATGTGTTTGTTCCTCTGGGAGCGACATCTCTGTCCCCATGAAGCATCCTGTTGAACTTTGAAAGCAGACTGACGAGATCCAAGTTGGACAACCAGATGCTTCACAGCTGTCTGAACACAAACTGACCTGAAGAGCTTTGACCTCAATGTGAGGAACGTCCCAGAGGACATCACTTTGAAACAAACAGCTCTTCGATCTGCAACTAAAATGATGCCTGTGTTTCATATTGAGTAGTGCACAATAGTAAAGTGAATATCGAGTTGTTTAATGTACATAATGCTGTGACTGTTGTTTAAAGGAGCCATACGCAGCACCTTAATATTCAAAAAATTAGTCCTGTAGTCCAAAGAGTGAGTCAGAGCCATAGACGGTATATTTAAGGCCTGAGCAGCGACCGGTGTCAGGACCCTATTCAAATGACTCCTATTCTTATTGTTGTTTATCCAAATTTAGTCACGTTTTTGAGGGGCTGAACGTGCATGACAATGTATGAAACTTGACACATGCGTCACAGGCGGTGAAAATTTACATTTGATATGGGTCTTGCACATGGGTGTGACAAGTCACTTGTCTCGCTGCCCCAGCTGCAAGTTTCACCTAGAAGCGTGAAAATTGTTAGGCACATGTATGATGCCCAGATGTAAAAAAAAAAAAAAGCATTTGGGATCCGTAGCCGAAACCCAACAAGAAGTTGGCTGTTTTGAATTTACTGTGAAATTTTAGGGCTTTTTTAAAAAAAAAAAAAAAAAAAAAAAACATTTCCAGGCACTTTAACAAACTCGTCCTAGAATCAATCAGACCGACTTCAAAATGGTGTGTGCGTTCTAAAGACTTTCCAAAATGAGAAGCTACTCAAAAATGTTTTTGTCAAATTGCATTTCCCTGGAAATACAGTGAATTTCAGTGTTTCACCACGAAACAGGAAAATGTTGTAACGGGAGTGTTCATCATTTAATAAGAAACACGGCCTGAGGACATCTACATGACAATTAAGACTCATAGTGATTGCACCACCTACTAGCAAGAAGAGGAAGTAACACTTGTGTAAGATCATTTCATTTAGGCCTCCGTTAAGTTTTCACGGCATGCTATACACTTGATGACCCATAACGTATAATTAGTGGGAGGCACGTAGTGGACACAGGAAGTGATATTGAACTCCTTTGTGCAGTGTTCAGAATGCATGAAAATTCAGAGCTGTGTCAACCAGTCGGGGTCAACAAGGCCGCGGTAGCCCCATGGGCCAACATGCACAGGATGCGAGGGCCCAGTTCATCGCTGCTTGCAGCTTTAATAAATAGGTTAAAGCGTGATTTCATATACAATAATGTGAGTTGTAGGCAGGTTGCCTGCAGGCTGCAGAGACATTGAACCTACACGAGCACAAGAAAAGCACAAGATTATAGTTTGATACTGACAAGCGTCGTCAAGTCCTCTACTTTAAGTTGATCAGCTGTTTATAACTGTCACTTGTCTGCGAATGCAAAGCTAAGCCCGTTATCCTGAAAACAAAAGCCCACTGATCCAAAAATACACGGTTTGGAGCTGGAGTTCACTGACTGCTTGCCTTACTGCCTGTCAGACTCCATTAACATATTGTTCAATTTAACTGTTCTAAACATCCTTTCCTTCTCAGGGATTATTAATGATTTCTCATGACTCATAAAGAGACGCTCGTTCAGCAAACATTTGGCATTAATTTTTAACTCTCTGTAAAGTGAATAAATGTGAAACAGGCAAACAAGAACAGATGTTCTGCACTGGAATGGACGTATCAAAGGAGAAAATTCTGGCTGTAGTGTTGTTGTCAGAGGATCCAGCATTTCAACTTAGCATGTCTTCTGATCTTAGCACAGCAAATATATTACACATTTCTCCTTTAATAAATTAAACAATTTTACATAAGCTATATCATAAAAGTCAAAGCTGTATGCACATGCATGTAAATATTCTGTAAATAAAGCAAGTCTGTGCTTTTTTGTCTTATCTGTGGTGTTTTGAATCTACCTTTTGATAATGAGGTTTCCTCCGGGTGACAGTCAATGAAAGCATGTGCCAAAACATTCTGCTTTACTTCCTCTCACAATGCAAAGCGGTGAAGACAGTTGGCAGCAGTTGCAGCAGCTCTGCAAACCGATAACTGCCAAGCTCTGAGGTCGGTTTTTAAACTGACAGCAGCCCCCCCTCCCCACCCACCTCCTCATGCATCTGCTGAATCAAAGTCTGTGCCAACTCTGTGGCTACTACCACCCCCAGGCAGATGCATGCAGCCCACCTTAGGAAAAACTGTCTGATTCACCCACCAAAAGGCACCCACCTCTCTTCTTGCTGTTGTCATGCAGCATTTTTGCTGTTTAGTACCTGAAACATCTTGTGAAATATGTGAGCAGAAGAAACCAAGTGCAGTTTCTGGTTTTAATATTGATTGTCAGTCTTTACGTATTAGAATTTTTTTCACCTGTCATCAAAAGAACACACATGACAGATAAATGGTGTTCACAGGGAAAGAAAAATGCCCTAATAGCAGAAGTCGTGGTGTCAAAAATTCTTGTAAACCACACCCCCACGCTCACAGGAAGCCCTGTGTGTGTTCAAACCCCCAGCACAGCAGAGACACGCAGAGAGGGTCAAAACAGAAAGACAGAGTGACAGGACGCAGTGAGAAATCAAGACAGGAAACAACTGTTGATTAGACAAAAAAAGGAGACATTAATCAGATAAGAAACGAGTGATAAAAGAGAGAAGAGATTTAGAAAGAGAGAGGGCGGGACAGAGAAAGTGAGTTGCATTAGAGGGGGAAGAGGGAGGGCATGGCATGTGTGCTGGCTGATGCTTCACCGTTCTGCTTTTTTGATGCGACGCAGCTTCAAGTTTGAAGACAGAGGTGAGAAATTGGTTTCCGATCTTCTAGATTACTTTAAAAAACTGTGAGAGAGGCTGTAACAGCAGGATGCTTTCAGTGTGGAGTCATGCCTCATAGGGGATCTCGCATATTTCTCCACTGTGAGGAATGTCTGTTATGTTGAGGGGTGTGAATGTGTGTCTGTAGGTCAGAGTGTCTGTGTCTTATTCAGTCTGTCCATGAAGAGTGTACAGTATATAATGTGCAGCTGGGATGGGGGACATCATCACATGTTTTGTGTGTTGGATCAGCCCATGTTTAGGGACCTGGGTGCTCGCCACCAACATTTTGGGTGCTGATCCACGAGGCCAGATGTCGTGTCTGAGTGGAAAAGGCTGTAACGCTTCAGCGACCCACAGAGAGATGAATCATGGTGGATGAAATAATGTGTTTCCACTGGCAAGATCGGAGGACTAAAACTGCTAAATGCTAAGGTAGGGATGCAGCTCTTTTCTGAAAGAGAGAAACTTTTCATGTACCACTAACACTAACCCAGTTTTCCTTAGTGTACCCAAATATCAACAAGATCCAAAGACATACAATGATGACATGTCGCCACTTGACGTCACATGTGGGCAGTCCTTGTTCGGTCATCATTATATACATAAAACTTCTGCCATGAGCCACAGGGAGGCAATGAAACAACAGTGATTAGACTGTTTATCATGAAAAAGTTGTTTGCGATAAACTATGCAATGTCTGACAGAGGCGTACTGTACGTGCCAAAAAGAGAGCAATGAAAATCAAATCACACCAAAACAGTCACACATAGGTCAAAGGTCAGTGAAGCTAAAAGGAGCACTTGGGAGTGAGGGTCCACTGGGAGATGTTTCTGAGTGCTGCGAAGTGGGATAAAAGGCAGTTGGCCAGAGACCAGGCTGCTTTGGACGAGTTTATATGTCTCTTGAAGTAAATCCCCTCTCTAGTTATCCAAAATTCTTCCTCTTGTTAATGGATTTCCTGGAAACCAGTGGCGGAAAGCACAGAACAGTTCTGCAGTTCTACAGTTGTGAGGTAGCGTAATCCACTACATTTATTTGACAGCTATAGTTACTACTGCAGTTACTTTTCAGATCAAAATTTGGCCATGCACGGTGTACAAGATGTTCATGTAGACGCTTTGAAGTCACCCACTGGGTTTATTCAATCCAAAGGTGACCATATTATCATGAGACTTTGGCGCTGAGGAGGAGAGCGGGGTGGACAGTCTACCGTAAATGCCGCCTTCAAACTGAACTTCTGAACTTGTGGTTTGACAAGGGAAGTCATGTAAACTGCAGTGGACTCCAAAACTCCACCAAGGCTCAACAAAACAAGCTAGCGAAACTTTCAGAAAATTTCCACTTTGGAGGTCACGAATACCACACGAAGGGTGTGTGTGTATGTGTATGTGTGTGTGTGTGTGTGTGTGTGGGGGGGGGGGTTAACATGACCCCATTTGAAGATAGCATAACACAAGCTACCGACTGCACAGGGCCAGGTTCTGGTAGCATAGCGAATGTTAAGTTATTAGCTTATGCTCACACAAGCTAGGTTAGCCAGGTGCAAGTCGCTACTTTTACTTGTACTCATTTCACCATGTAATCTACTTAGTTACTTTAAAAATCATAATTGAGTACTGAGTACAGGTTGAATTAATATCCAAACCTTTCATCTGCATTTTTGTAGCCGATAAGACTAGCGGATCACAAGTCAGCCAATGAAAACCAGGACATACAGATGAGAAACTAAACACTGCAGCAGCACAGGTGTGGAGTAAGGATGTTAATCATTAATCGACTAATCGGCATCAAGAATTTAACCAATTAAAACTGCCCATGAATATTTAATCTATAGTCTATAAATGGTAGTAACTGCACCTCATTCGACAGTGTTTTGTCTGGCGAAGCCGTTTGTTGAATAAAGAAACAAGTTAAACTTAAAATGAGAGAAAAAAATGCCACAACAAACAAAAACCCCATGTGTTTTGTATACATTATTAATCATCAACCACTTGTCAGCATTTTCAACTATCAGTTTAGGAAAACTGAAAGTTTGCAACCCTAGTTTGCAGAGTTGGCTGTCAGCACTGAGCAGAACAGAGAGGATGCTGGGAGAAATTTAGACTGAAGATTTGGAGAAACAGAAACATCTTTGAGTGATTGTCTGCTAATGTAAACATCAACAGTTAAAAAGTAACTAATACACTGAGTAATTTTATAGACAAACACTTTGTACTTTTACTTGTAATTGAGTAACATTTTAGTAATGTAACAGTACAGATTATCAGTACTCTTTCCACCACTGATTCACATCAACTGTGATTTTAATTGGGATACTAATTCTGGCAAGTGAAAAACATTCTTAAAACAAAATATCAGTTATTTATGAGAGTGACGCTGTTGTCATAGTTACATTTCATGAACTAAATACACTGTTAAAGGGTCAAAGTTTTAGGGTGAAAACATGGACAACGCCTTTATTCTGACTGACACATCGCTCTGGTAGCGGCTAATCAAGAAAGGTATTTATGCCTTTTATTTTATAAATCATATTTATCATCTATTTTACTCTAAATGGGACCATAATTAACAAAAAGAACACCCCGCCGTATTAAAAAAGACTTGAGACTAGCAATTGAGACCATAAAATCATCAGGAAACTGTTGGCTGAGGTCGTAAATCAAGTGAGAAGTAGGGTCATTTTTTTTTCATTTATTATGAAATAATCTGAGTTCTTTGTGAGTTGCCCCCTGCTGGCTTTCAGAAAGAATGCAGGTTTAAATCACTTCTGCACTGGCTTCACTTTACAGACCTGGGCACGTACAGGCTATATGGGGCTTCTTGTCAAGTCAAAGGTCTGAAAAAGGACTATGTGTTTGTTTAGGAGAACTTCTTCTCAGGACCACTCAGATTTATCTTGTGACCATATGGTGGGGCCCAGAACCCTGGGTAGGGATCCTCTTGACTTAACTACCTAACAATGAGGCACCAGCTACAACAGTAAAATGCTACTTAGACTTACATATTGATGCATCAGTACTGACAATCTAATAATGTAATATATGATATTCCAAAAATGATTACTTTTACTTTGATATCCTAAGTACATTTAGCTGATCATACTTCTGTACTTTTACTTTGGGAACACTTTGAATGTTTTTACTTGTTACAGAGTATTTTTATTTTATCTTAATTTGTTGTGTTGGTACTTTTTCTTAAGTGATGGATCTGTGTGCTAACTTGCATTTCTCTCCACGTTGAACCCAATTTGCAGGAAGCTCTGAGACCAGTGATACTCGGTCTTTCATGAGTCTGGATGGTGTTGTCCTTTTTGTAGTCTTTCAGAAATGTAAAACAGACAATCAGACACATGAGGAGTGTATTAAACTTTGTCTTTACCTGCTCTAACATAAGCTGCGAACGTTAGCATGCCCGCCTAACTAACGCTAACTTACTAGCTGCAGTAATGTGACCTCCAGCCAAACTTATGTTACCATTATATTTGCCAAACGCATGGCTTATTCCCAGGTTGTACATCATGACTGCGAGGAGGGAGCGGGCTGCTGCAGAATCAAAGTGGGCAGACGATGGCGCATCTTTCTCCGGCTAGCTCTCTTAGGTCTAAACCAGGTTAGCTTAGCTCTGGCTGGCTCTCAAAGCATGCTGCACTCAACCTCGTCTCTGTGCTTCCTTTTATCACATTAATGAGTGTATTTCTGTCATCTATCATACGTTTCATATTTCACCATCTGACCAATGTTCGCTGGGATGTAAGCTACCTTTAGCCTTAGTGTTTTAGCATTAACGTTATATCTTGGACACAACTGTAAAGTAGCACTACATATTTAATATAGTTTTACAGGATTCTGTGTCACATGGAAACATTAAAAAGTCAGCTGGTAACGGACTTCTCAACTGACTCAAGGAGTTAGCTAACATTAGCCAGCTACACTTGTAAAAAAATCCACAGTCGTCAGCCAGAAATGAGAATCTGTTTTTGTTCACTTCTCTTTAGAACCGAAGACCTCGTGTCTGTATGTTAAATCTTCACTGTCGTACAGAGAGAAGAGGGTCACACTCAGGACTAATATCATCCAACAAGCCTCTTACTCATATCCAGAAAACCACACAAAACGTTTTTGGCCATCCGGCCTGCATCAGCGTGTTATTACTGTAAACAACACCTGTGCAGTGTGTGTAGACAATAAATATTCCTGCCTGTCTTGATTGTACTCAGATTACCTCCACAGCAGAGACAGTTAAGTTTATGAATGAGCGCAGCGCACCACACTCTCTCCTGTTAAAAGTTATTGTAGCTCACCCAGTGCTCTGACCGCTCCGTTTCTCCTTCTCTTTGCAATCAGTTTAAAGAGTAATCCAGCCAGATCAAAGGAAAAGGAATTAAAAGGAATTAAAATGTCAGTTTTCTTAATGAACTGATGTATCGATCTACTTGATCCATAACAAAATTATCGATAACAAGATATCCTGTGCCACTTGAAATAAATACAAACTGCCGTGGTGAAATAATAAGCTATCTCAGCACTGAAACTTTAAAGGTGTCATAATCAACTGGAAGTGCTAGCCGCCCTCCACAGCATATCAGTCATTTTTGTTAAAGTATGACTACGAGTTGCAAACAGGCCCACCCAAAGTTACTGTGGCCCACCTAAAATTTAAATCCTGATGACTGCTGGTTTAATGATAAACCACAATAAAATTACTCATGATTAGTATTACTGTTTCACATTTTAATTGTCAGCAAAACCATGTTTGATTACTGTGCTTTGAAAACCTCAAATACTGTCCAGCGTCAACCAAAGTTAGCAACGGTCCCTCAGGCGCAGTCGCAGCAGCAACGTGGGTTTGATGTGCATGAATGAAACCACTGACATTACAAAGGACATGATGACATTTAAAATCGTTGAGAGGTTTTCAATATAAACTTGGTGAAGTGATTTAAGTGTCTATTACACTGAAATCATTTTCTGCACATTTGAAAAAAAAAAAAAACTGTGTTAATACAGATAATCGTGGTCGTTTTGGTCGCTGTAACTGTGATATGAAATTTTTCATTCTGTTTCGTCTTTGCTCACACTGCGTTTCAAGCAAAACCTCAAAAGGTTAAGGCAGATGTTAAACAGATGATGTGAATCACTGGTATTATTTATGACACCAAACAATTTCTTTTTCTGTTCCATAATTAGCTAGGCTCAGTTTAGTCAAAGTCACACCAGATCATAACAGAAACTAAACGGCATCACCTTGTGTGAGCTTAAACCGTTTAGATGGTCTGGAACAGAAATGAAACAGTAAGAAAACCCATGCGGAACCCGCGCACGCCTAACCTACTGATGTTTACAGGAGTAGGTGGAACACGCCTACAAGCAGGAAGTTCCGTTTCAGACGTTACTGTGCATTTCCATTTGATAAGTTAAAATCAGCATCTTAGATTAATTAGAGTTTGACCAAAAGGTTTCTCAGATATTCTGAAATTACTTTCATTTTGTGCTGCCGGAAATGTCAAAAGGCATTTTGATGTATTTACCACAGAGACAATTGTTCCACCCACCTATGTTCACTTATTGTGCAGAGGGCATATTTGTCCTGATCTGACTTGGTAACCAAAACCACACGCCTGGTCTGTCTGACTTTTACTGTAAGCACGCTAGTTTCACTGTTATGCCTCGCTCCAAAATGTTTCAGACCAGCCTGCTATAGGCCACCTTGCAGGTGCCTCAACAGTGAATGCTACGTGGGAGAGCGTAGCCTCAACTTCTCTGTGGGTTTGCATATTTACTGTAATTGGGGCTGCAGAAGCTGCGATCACACACAACGCATCACATTATGCACTGCTCAGAGTCATGGTATAACACGTTGTGGACATGGGTGACAAGTGCGAGTGTGTTTGCATGTGTGTGTGTTAGTGCTGCACAATGCGATTCTTTTTCAAACCCTGATCGTTATCTGCGCAACATGCAAAACAAGCCACCACCAGAGTTTTATTAACTGTGCCACAAATATCATCCTGTTTTATACAGACACCTGCTCACATGCGCCGGGCAAGAGATCAGGGATCGGGATTGAATGCGGTCTGAAACATCAACATCTTATCATCATCTCTGGACTTTAACTTCACCAACTCCTCCTCGACATAATGGACAGCATGGACGCTCCAACACGTCTAACGCCGGACTATATGCAGCTTTCCTGATACAAGCTTCCTGCTTGTGTTGACAGTAAACTGGCTTAAGATGAGCTTTGGCAACTACAGCTGCAGTGAAGATCACCGCACGTACCAGCACCATGTGTATGCGGTGGTGTACAGTGTGATCTTAGCACCGGGCCTGCTGGGTAATGTGCTGGCGCTCTGGGTGTTCAGGGCCTATGTCAGAGAGACCAAGAAGGCTGTGGTTTTCATGATGAACCTGGCTGTGGCCGACCTGCTGCAGGTAAATATCCCTCCACGTCTTTGACACTTCATATCTTATTATTTTATTAGGTTTTCACTCATCTGATTCCTCATGTGTGTGTTTATCTGTTTGTTTAATCTAATCTAATCTTTAATAGGACGAGAGATGACTTCAATCATTCATATTTCCTGTTTAGATAAATTCTCTTCTGTGTGGATGATAGGGACAATTATGAATTACTTTTTAAATTAACTGTTAAACCAAAAACACCTCACTTTAAAGCCCCAACAAGCATTTATAAGTACATTGTTTATAACACACATAGTGCAGTTGTATATGAGTACATTTATAAGCGTCATATGTATTTGTCGACAGTTCTAACTTCCCATATGAAGCACCCATAGGTGGTGTATGAATAGTTACTGAATGACTGATAACTCAGTATAATAATATGGCTGTAATGACATTTACAAACAGTTTGGCAAACTGTCATATTGTCAATCATTCATTATTTGTTTATACACCAGTTAGGATGTTTCACATGAGTGAATGAATGAATGTGTTATGAGTTAGAGGGGCTGAAAATGCATGAATAAGCACTTTAAAATGTCCTTATATGAGCATACAACTTTAAAAAAGTGTATTGTAGTGCATAGTAGCAGTCTGGCACAAACCCTTTATTTACAGTTTAATTTAGTAATTCAGAAAATTCAGTCATTAAGACCTTGATTCCATACTTTATTTCACCAAAGCTGAAATCCAAGCTAAGAGGGACCCAGCATCCGTGTTGGAGGGAATGTGGATCAATACAAGTGGACCATGATCACGTATTTTGTTTGTGCTCAAGAATTCAACCCTTTTTGGAAGAATGTGGGTGACTTACAGTAATATCTCTGGGATCCTGGGTCTTAACGCTGATGTGTCGTCATTTTCCTCCCTGTTCCTCGGTGTTGCTCCTGAAAGCTCATGTAAAGTTGATGTCTTCCTCGTCATTTTTTTTTTTTTGGTGGCATGTAAAAAAACTGTCACCAAATCTTCCTCCAGAGAAATCCCCCTTCTTTGTAAGTTTTTATTGGAAAAAATGACCTTGTTCGCCTACAGGAAGACATAGGGGGAAATATTTAAAAAGTGGGTCTGTTATTTAGGGGTGACTGATAAGGGTTAAGGTTTTACCTTTTTCTCTTTCTTTTTGTTCTACTTATTCTCTTCACCACTTATATTTTGCACTAATGCTGAAACGTCAAGGTGACAAACTGTACCTGTTAACCTGTACTTGATTGCTTGATTGATGATTGCTTACTTTATTTTATGTGAAACCTGAAGTTCTTTGATTGTTCCTAAAATGTTATATAAAAAAAAAAAGAAAATTCAGTCATTATCTACTAACCTTCATGCTGACTGAAGGTCAGGTTTAGTTAAGTGAATGGTGACCAGTTTTCACATGTAAAATAATAAGAAAAAAAAACAAAAAAAACAAACAAAAAAAACAAAAAACAAATCATAAAGTGCCTCCATACCGCTCGACTGGGTTGATCCAAGTCTCCTAAAGTCCCGACCTGCCAAGTTGACTTGAAAGACATCATGTTTATTTTTTATGGTTTTCACCATTTGTTCTTAAGCAAAACACCCTGCCACACCTAGAGCTGATGCAGTAAAGACGAGTTTCTGACATTTTTGCAGCTAACAAGGTCTCCTATGTTGGCTTTGACTCATAGCCTCTAACATCCACGAATTCAACCGTGATATAAATTAATTTTTCAAATTTAGTTCAAATCACACATTTACTAAGCTGTTTGGGAGGGTCACACAATGAACACTCCAGAAGAGAAGATGATCTTTATGTTGTTTATTCTTGGTCTTGAGGATCACCTGGTGCGAATGGCCCGACATGCCAGTCATGTGCTTACGTGTTGACTTTGCAAACTTCTGTTTCCATAGAAATTGTTTGGCTTTAAAAAAAAAACTTTCAGGACATGAAAGTGTGGAACAGGCACATGTAGATGAAAAAATCATAAATAATCAGCAAACAAACACAATTTTAATAAAAACATGCTGTAAAGTAAAACACTTCAATTTTAAATAAGTAATTTTATTAACTCATTTCACTTATCTGTTGTAAGACATTAACATAATACGTGTTTGGACAAATAAAAAGCTGCATAAATGTTATTAGTTCACATTATATGGTAATTATTTTTACTGTGTACATATTTATCAAGCATCATATTAAAAAAAATTATAACATAAATCCAAAATTTCACTGCTGGGACTTAAAAATGCCTGCAGTTGCACAAACATCCACAATATGCTTTACTTTGCACTTAATTTTGCTCGATCATGTGTTCGTGTTAACTTGTGTCCAGCACCAGTGTAAACTTTATAGTCATCATAATTATACATTTAACAGCTTACTTGATGTTTTTCTCTGCTCACACATCCTTGTCACCTTATTTACCCTGAACCAGTTTTCATGCCTGCTCAGTCTGTCATCACATTAAGAGCATGTTATCTAAAGATAGGAGGATTCTGCTTTTCTTTTTTTTTTTTGACTGTTGTTTTTTTTGTAGTTTTTCTTCTACATTCATCTTGACACCCTCTGCTCTCCTCAGGTGCTCTCTCTGCCTCTGCGGATCTACTATTACCTGAACAACACCTGGCCCTTCGGTCACCCACTCTGCATGATCTGCTTCTATCTCAAGTACGTCAACATGTACGCCTCCATCTACTTCCTGGTGTGTGTCAGCGTGCGTCGCTGCGAGCTCATCATACGTCCGCTGAGGTACCACTCATCCACGAGAAGAAGAGACATGAGTATCTGTGGCTTCGGCTGGCTGTTAGTCTTCCTGGGCTGTCTGCCTTTCCCTCTGCTGAGGAACCCCAGCAGTGACCTAAACTCTAATAAAACTCTCGTCACCTTAGAGGCCAGTGCCGCCCTCAGCAGACCGGACCTGGTGTGTTTCTCAGAGCTGCCCATGAGGAATGTGGGTATGCCGGCGGCCTGGACCCTCCTGATCATGGCAGAGCTGCTGGGCTTCATCATCCCGTTCGTCCTGGTGTTGGCCTGCACCTGTCTGACTGCCGGGAGCCTCCGGGAGCGGTCAGCGGAGGCAGTCCCCGACCGAGGGGAGAAGCGGAGGGCGTTGAGGATGGTGCTAAGCTGTGCCGTGGTCTTCCTGGTGTGCTTTGCTCCTTACCATGTCACTATGCCCCTGGACTTCATGGTTAAAGCCAACGTAGTGCGCAGCTGCCCCCTCAGGGACTTGATTCTGCGAAGTCACCCCGTCACGCTCTGCCTGGCCAGCCTGAACTGCAGCCTGGACCCACTCATGTACTATTTCACAACCGATGAGTTCTGGAGGCGACTGAGTAAGCCAGAGATACCAGAGAGCATGACTTTCAGCAGGCGGCTGTCCTGTATAACTGGAGGAGAGGATGCGGAGGAGGACTAGATGACAGGGAGCAGCAGTTTAAGGGGATAGTTCGGATTATTTAGGGTTGACGTACTTATCCATAGTCAGTGTGTTACCTACAGAGGATCGCGATCGACACGCCCTGTTTGGAGGAGTAACAGGAGTACTGGTGTACTGGAAGTTAAGCAGTGTGCTGCTGTGGACAGGGTCAGCAGCAAAAGATCTACCTAAAAAAAAAATATTTTCACCACTTTTCTTTGCCATCAGTCAGCCTTTTCTGACAGGAAGTCACTGTTATGTTTAGCCAAATATCGCTCTTTCCAAACAAAACCCCATAGGCAAAATCAGCTATTTTACTGTGCAGAATGTGGGAGTTGCTGCTCCACTTCTGCCTCGATCTGCTAGTTTGTTTGCGTTACGGTGTGACTTCTGTGCTTTAAAAGATTAGTTTGGTTCACTGAAGTCACACAATAACACAGACAAACCAACAGATCGAGACAGTGAGAGACCAGCGAGTCCTGTGTTCTGCAAAGTAAAATGACTGATTTCGCCTATCGAGTTTGGTTGGTTTGGAGAGGGTTTTCTTGTCAAAAAATGTTGTCTGATGGCAAAGTAAGTGGTGAAAGTATTGTAATATAGTGCACACTTACAGTGATATTCATCTTTTTTTTTGAGGTGGGAGGTTTTTAAGTGGATAAACTACCAGTTGTTGCAGACACTGTCCGCATTAGTACATTGCTTTGCTTGCATGCTGGTGCTCCTCTTTGCTTCTCCTAACTGGGGGGCATCTACTTTAGCTAATACACTTACTATAAGTAAGTATTTCACACAACCCTACATCAAATAACACACACTATCCCTTTAATCTCAACCACTAAACCCTTGAGATAAAGTCTATGCATTCCTATCAACTAAGGAAATTTAATTTACATGCAAACATGAGGACAATAGGGGAGCAAGTTTCAAAATGTGAATTTTTTTTTTCCTATTTATATTTCAATAAAAGCTGTGTCTGTTCTTTCTAAATCTGTTTGCCCTGGTGATGAGTGAGTGGTTCCTGTTATGAAGGATGAACTTTCCGTCGGTGCCAACATCTCTTATAAGTATCAGGAAATAGAGAATCAGGCACATGGTTAAACCAGCTACATGTTTCCTCGACATGCAAATTCACAATAAGCTAACAGCCTGCAGAGGACGATAAAGGTACAAGGTAGATTTATAATTCATTAGACAACACAGGGCTGTATGATGAGATTGTGGGTGTTTTCACATACAGTTTTACATAAATGAAGCAAACTCATTTCTCTTTAAAGTGGACCGACAGAGGGGGAAGGGGGGGGGTCATTTCTTTTTTGAGTTAACACTGTTAGTTGGTTTGAAAGAGAACTCAGTTCTCTGTCTGGTCCACTTCAGCTCTAATGGAGCCTCGGCCCTCTTTCTGTTGACAGTACACTTCCTCATGAGCACAGGCACTTCCACGCAGAACACCGTTCAGTCCATCATAAAAGGCGCGTATGTCTTTTAATGTCAGAGGATTCTTTGTTTTGTCGTTTTACTGCTTATCATCATTTTCATAGGAACTGAAAATAGCGGAGTGCGTATACAGCTGCCATTTGATGTGTTCCATATCTGAAGTGCAGTCGTTTCTTCCTCAAACCAAACTACTCCTCATCCGTTACTTCTATTAGCATTTTGTTGATTTGTTTTTTCAAGTGTTTCAGTAGAAAAGCATGTGATCTGTCTGGATACTTCTGTATCTCTTGCCAGACGGTAGCAGGGTTAGGATGCTATGTCTGGGGTGGGTATTGTCTTTTAGTATCTTTTGGTCTCTGTGCAGGCTCCTCACCTCACTGAAATCTGCGTACACATGGACACTCATATTTCACTAATTGTCAGAATAATGTCCCAATCAGATTAAAAATACCTCATGTAACCACCTCAGTTGGAAGAAACTGACTCGATCCAGCACAATCAGAAGGAATTTTTAATCAGGTTGAGAGTGGTGGTGTAAACCTTTGATAATGTTCGGAAAACATAGTGTCTAATAACCATGTAAATGCTTAAAGGGATACTACATTTTCCATGATAACCTACTCAGTATGTACTCACCATTATGCCGATGTGATGATAGGTGCAGATCTTCAGTTCACAAAACAATCCTGGAGTTTCAGCAGAAAACAGGATAGCAGCCTCATCCAGTACAATGGCAGAGATCGGTGACCACGGATAAAACGTTAAAAATAGCACACAAAACAAACACAAAATGTCTCCATCCTGCTTGTGTGGTGTAATCCAAGTGTCCGCAACATTAAAAATTAACCGCAAAAGACGCCATTTACGCCATGTTTTTAGCTGAAATATCAGCTGTAGCATGTAGCCGGTAGGATGTAAACATGGCGTTGATCTCGCGAGACTTCGTATATATCCTAATGGCCGCACATGCCGAAGTCTCGCGAGATCGACGCCATGTTTACATCTTACCGGCTACATACTACAGCTGATATTTCACCTAAAAACATGGCCAAAATGGCGTCTTTTGCGGTTAATTTTTAATGTTGCGGCTGGCAGACACTCTACACCACACAAGCAGGATGGAGACATTTTGTGTTTGTTTTGTGTGCTATTTTTAACGTTTTATCCGTGGCCACCATTCACTGCCATTGTACTGGATGAGGCTGCTGACTGTTTCTCCTAAACTCCAGGATTGTTTTGTGAACTGAAGACCTTCACCCATCATCACATCGGCATAGTGGTGAGTATATACAAAATGGGTTATTCTCACAGGGTGGAGTATCACTTTAAACATACAAGAATTTACACTAGGAGTCTCTCTCACATTAAAACAATCTCAAAAGAACAACTTTGATATCACAAATCACACATATCACATTCATGGATGAGGTAATATTAAAGTTTTATTCATGTTGTATTTCGTCACAGTTCCTCCCTCACTCTCCGTCGTATCCCGTGTTTTCATGGAAGTTTAAGCAACTAGCTAGCAACAGCTAGCACGAAACAGACCGTTACCATGACTAAATTACTGATTTCTCTGTTTTTGAACATTATTAGAAACATTTGGGATAATGTAAGTAGACAATTTAACAAAGTATTTGACATACTGTATGTCACATCTTTTAAAATTTTTAATGTGGAGATTTTACATAATACAGCTTTAATCTGAAATGTGTCTCTGGTTGGAATAAATATATTCTTTCTGCGCACGTCTACCCCACGTGGGAGTATTTACCGTTCTTGGTGAGCTGTAAAAATCCTCTTGCACTCCCTCCTGTTTCAAGATTGCAGGAGAAGTATGTGCTGCTGAGATTGCTGCTTAATTAGAAAGAACAACAGAAACAAAAAATTGTTCCCAGGACACGATGTGGGTCCATTTCTATCATCAAGGCGAAACCAATGAAAGCATAATGGGATCTTTAAATACATCCACGACTGAAGCACTTCTTCTTCTTCTTCTTCTTGTTTTATATTTCCGGCAGATGAGACACTTCACACGTGTCAAACAAAGTGGTATTCTGATTAAATGCTTTGGGGCATGTGGGTGGGTGGATGGGTCGGTATCAGTTTTACAAAGCTTCCATTGATGCTATAATAATAAACAAACAGTTCAAAAAAATTCAGTAGGTAAAGAAATGTAACTTTATTCAGCAACAAAGTGAAGTTCATTTCAGTAGCTGCACACAACATTGGTTTGTATCTAATCTTCTAGTATTGTTAAAAAGCTGAGACAGAGACACGTTTTTACAAGCACACTTCCTGTCTGATTGTCTTTCTGTGCAGGCATCAAGTGGGAAACCATCGAAAATCACTTGAAGTTATTCGGCAAAAGGCCTTTTTTATTATTATTACTTTCAAGTTTTCCCCTAAGGGCTTTCAAAACAAGGACAATCAAGTGTTTTATGCAAATTCTTTGATTTCTTTACAAACATATTGTTCCTGGTACAATTTTAAATATACAGTGTTCTGCAAAACTTATAGCCACTTACAGTGAGCTATTTATCACAGCTATCTCAGTAACGGTCATCTCACATCATGGGACTACAAATTCAGAAATAAGAATTAAAAAACTACCGTTTTCAAATTTGGTGAAACTTCCCTTTAGCTTATTCACTCTTGTAGCTCGTCGACTGTTCAAGTTTGTTGTCACAAAATTAGGTTTTTCTACACGAACACAAACACTGGTCATAGGTCATAGGGTGCTGGACTGTTCACCATCAGTTACATAAAGTCGTCACACAGCGGGACAGCAGAGGGCTCCGGGAGCAGCAGGGGCACTCTGGGAAATATCTACAAAAGTGGTGACTGAGAGCTCTTAGGCTCGAGCATCTCCGCTACCATCCATTAACAGACACCGACATCCATGTTACATGTGTAACTGTACTGTACCATACATCTGCAGGGTGACTTGTGCTATATCACACTAGAACATACAGTATAGTAGATCTGGTCGAGGCGGCTCTAGTGGGAACAGTAAGCTGACACACACACACACAGGTCTGATATGAATGACTTCTCAGGATATTCATTAGAGGGACTGACAACTCTCGTCTGGAGGTGATCGGATGTTGTAATACAGTAACAACGATAAGTCTGCGGCTAGGCTACGGCAACGGAACGAAAAACCAACAGAACAAATAAAACTTAGTAGATTCTCAGTAAGCAGGCTGACGCTGGTTATCATCAGTACAAGACTAGCTAGTGAATATTAGAGCAAGAGAGCTATGACTTATACAGCTTCAGGGGCATACAGCAGAGGAGGGGGTGGGGGTGGGGCGTCGAAGGTTAGGCTATATAACGCTGGAACTTAAACTCACTGATCACTGGGATTAAAGCAGGGGTACGCAAAAACTGTAGTTAGAGATTTATACAAAATTAACTTTCATCTAAAAGTTGTTTCCTCCTTCGCCTACTCCCTCCCTC
>JAJHUR010093256.1:0-25817 GCA_027495735.1 Lutjanus campechanus
AAGAGGAAAAGTAACGCACCAGAGCTGACCTTGTAAAGGTACAAAGCTAGCACTAGCATCAGCGTTAGCTTAACTTTTGCCTTTCCTGCTCAGTTTAATTAAATTCAAATGATTTATTCATTAAAAATAAGCACTTCAACAAAGAGATGTGACAGGGACACCCCAAATAAGCTTCCTAAAGCTTTTAGGAGGGGGCCCAAACATAAAACGGATCGGGCATCAGCGAGCATTTGAGTCAGTCCACACACCGACTTAACGTCATGCAACCCTCCGGCCCTTAAAACAAGTAGGACCACCTACTGGCCTTGAGAAATATCAGTATACCAGTACTAGAAAATTACAGGATACTAAAATCACATCAAGACAATAAACAATATAATGGTATGAGGCCACCCATATGGGCATGAGTTCACAATTACTCATGGTTACTTATGGTTCACTTAAATTTGGGGCTACCCTACTTCACTTTTCTAGCCTTTGGGAAACAACAGACGAGACTTTTCATGGTCTTGAGAAGCTGAAGTATTATTTAACTGACACACTGAAACCTGTACTGTACATTTACTGCCACAGTGACGACTTACTGCTCCGCTACGAGCAGCACTGTCACTCTAAGTGTGCTGCTCGCACTGTCCTATTCCTTAAAGGAGCAACGCTACGCTTATAAAAGTATCCTTCACGGCTGTCACGATAAACTGCCATCCCTGCAGGAGTATGTTTTTTTCCCCCACTGTGCTCAGAAAAAATGCATACCGCTGCAGCCCTGGTTAATACCAATTAGTAACTAGTTACTTGGGAAGTTGAAAAGTAGCCTTGACACACTAAAAGTGCTTATTTATGCTTTCCATTCTTTCCCTGGCTGGAGCAGTTTATGGTTTATGTTTATGAATCATTACAACATTTGAGTCACTGCTTGACTGAAGAGGTTCCAGCTACATTTGATGTTGTAGAAATGTATAGATATTATAAATGTAACTAAAGTGTTTACAACTAAAATGCTGTTGCAGTATTAGATGCTGTAAAATCCCTTTTTTATCTGTCATATAGGCATAGTGCCAATCATTTCAGTCATTTAATTTGAAAGCTAGATGGTTGAGGACTACAGAGGACTTTCAGTGCAGAAATATCTGAGTCTGATCGCCTCCTGACGACACCTACGGATACCAGCAGCAGCAGACCAGGGTTGGATTTCCACCCCGAGCAAACATTGACTCTGAAGGTAAATCAGCAAGCTGTGAAAACTGCTCAGGTCCCTTCACCTTCCACTGCACCATCTGTATATTCATACGTGATAACAAGTTCACATTCCTTCAAAATTCATTACTCTGTTATGATAATTTCATGTCCGGGGAGTCGTTGCAGCACAAGCAATTAGAAAACCATTCACGTGCCTGCATGCTGGAATGAAATTATTGCAGATTAGATTCTGCCTTGATTATCTTTGTTCCCCTTCAGGTGGAAAATGTGTACTCAGCACATCGAGATAAGAGTCACTGCAGCGTCCAGTCAGGAGCCACAGCGTGATTAATGGTGAGACTGAGCCGTGGCGCAGACCTGTTTTAACACCACTTGGTAAGCAGGTGGAACTCACTGGAACATGAAGTGCCCCTTTGGCCACAACGGTTCAATCGTACGTTACAGATCACCAGCCTGTTACAGTAAGCTGTACTCAGTGTGCCTCAGGGGCCAAACTGCGCCATGTGTGCCGCCAGCCAGCAGCAGATGTGGAGCAAAAACGCCACAAAACAGCAACAACAACAAAAAAAAACCCACTCAAGTGCACACAGGAAAAAGAAATAAAAGATGAATTGACTGCCTCCACTGCTGCAGCCTCACACTGAGGAGAACAATGATGTGTGAATTTGTGCATCAAGACGCGAAATTGGCAAGGCAATGAATATCACAAAGTCGGACAGAAGTTTGGAGAAAAAATAAAACCACACGCGTGTGTATTCACACACTCCGGGGTGCAACAGTGGAAAAAAAAAGAAAGGGTTGATCTTACCTCCCAACGCTTGTTTCATAACGAAATTCATGATGATGGCTTTTAATTCCCTGCCTTCCTTATCCGAGCAATGTTACATTCAACAGTGACAGAAAAGTAGAAGTCCTTTTGTAGCCAGATCTGGAAAAGAAAATGTTAGAAAAGTGTGTGATTCTTTCAGAAAAAACTATAATGTTGAAATTAATCATCCTAAAATATATCAGTAAGACAATACAGGAAGATTGATCATGACTTAACATGCCATAATAATACACAATTAAATATTTAAAGACATAATATGCTACATTTTCCGTAAAAAAAACAGTGTACAGAGAGATAATAATCTGCCCATCACCTTTCACTTATCACATATGACCCAATATGAGTGTGTGGTGGTGTCTGTATCTGCAGACACCCTGCAGCCCTCTGCCTGTATTTGTCATCATTTTGCTGCGCTCGGGACGCTTAACCAACTCAAAACATTGATATTTGATGTCCTGGGAATGAGACTCAACATGCAACAATCTCAATCTTTCTCGTGTGTTTACAAGCAGCTCGAACAAATCCCACTGATGCTACCTTTAAAGGATACTACAGAGATCGTAAACAATCATTTCTGAAAAAACTATTTTTAGTTCCAATTACAGCCTGCACAGAGCCCAGCAGTCACATATAAGGTTATAGGGTGTATTTTTGTGTTAGTCATGTTTTTTCTAAGGCTTATTTTCTCAATTAATTGATTAGTTGTTTGGTCATTAAAAAGATTAGACAATTACTCAATTGTCAAAATAGCCAATGATTCATTTAATTAGGGTTGCAACTAGCAATTATTTTCATTGTCGATTAATCCGCCAGTTATTTTCTCAAATAATTAATTAGTAACATTTTTCACAATTTCCCAACATTTTATGGACCAAACAACTAAGTCTTTCCCAAAGCCAAATGTCTCAAAGATATTCAGTTTAGCAAACCAGAAAATATTCACATTTAAGAAGCTGAAATCAGAGTCTTTCTTTTAAAAATGAGTCAAAACAATGAATCAATTATCAGAATAGTTGGTGATTAATTTAATTAGGGCTGCAACTAACGATTATTATCAGTCATTTAATCTTCCAATTATTTTCTCGATTAATCCATTAGTTGTTTGGTCTATAAAACGTCAGAAAGTGGTGAAAAATATCGATCAGTGTTTCCCAGAGCCTAAGACGATGTCCTCAGATGTCTCAGAGGTATTCAGTTTACTGTCTTGAAGGAGTACGGAAACTGGAAAGAAGCTGGAATCACAGAATTTTTACTTTTTTGTTTAAAAAAAAAAAAACATGACTCGAAACGATAAATCGATTATCAAAATAGTTGGCAGTTAATTTAATAATCGATTCCTACTCCATTAATCATGGCAGCTCTAGTTTCCTCAATGCAGCAACTGAAGGACACCAAGGTCAATGGTTCAAACGCAACCTGAAAACAACCACGAACAGCGTCAAAACATCTCAGACCTACGGAGCAAATCAGCAGTTATGGCTCATCATTTCCTCGCAAGTGTAGCGCTTTTTTTTTCTCCCAAAAGAATCCCGCGGACAGCTGAGTGTTTGGTGTCACGACAGTCAGTAATAACCTCTGTGTGGCCGAGCAGTACCCTGCAGCCGGGCGAGTTTGGAGAAAAGTGCACGGTGCAAGTCCTCTCCGCTTGGCAGGACGGTCTGTTGTCATGCATGTGTGCGTGTGTGTGTGTGTGTGTGTGTGCGGACGCCGGGCTAAACCACTGCTGTGTATTTTTCCTGATCATGTGGTAAAACTTTCCATCCTCCATTGGAGGGGACGTTGGACATCCCACATCCCAAAGCTGCTCGTATACAGTGCGTTAATTAAGCAACAATACAGCCTGATGCGTGCGTATTTACAGCTATAAATACGCAGTGAACGTGCAGAAAATGTGTTCAAAAATCGACCCGATTGTGCGTTTGCGCGCACAGAGACAGAGATGGTGTAAAAGCAGGGATGCACATGCACTTCCTTGTTTGATCAGTGGCTGCTTTCAGCACCACCGCGACTGGATAGCTCCCCAAACCAAACCGTGGAATTGCACTGAAGCGGCGGCATCAAGCATCGATTTACCTCCGACGTCCGACGACCGGCTGAAATCCTCCTCACACACTCACACAGCGAGCAGGGATGAGAGAGCAGAGCTTCAGCTGCAGCACCAAGTTCTCCTGCAGCAGGCAACAGCAGCACGGGCTAATCTAACTGCTCGTCCCTCGCATCTCCGGCTCCCGGGGCTGGAAAAAGGACGTCCTTGGTGCCTCCTCCTGCCTGCCTGCCTGCCTACCGCTTCGTCTTCCTGCACACACACTCACTCACACACACACACACACACACACACACACTCACACGTAGAGAGAAAGAGGAGGAGTAGAGGAGGGGGTGGTGGTGGTGGTGGTGGTTTGCGGAGGGTGAAGCTGTTGCCGTTCACAGCGTGATGGGAAGGAAGGAGCGACTGAATCACATGGAGGGATGGAGAGGGAAACGTCCCGCTAACGTCCTCCTGACCGGTAGAGAGAGATCAATTATTCAGCCCTGACGCTGGCTGGCTGCTCCCTCCTACAGCCCGCCCCCCTTCTCTGCAAGGGGGGTGGGGGGCTCGGCTTTCACTTAAAACGGTAGTGCAGAATTGAACGGGAATGTGATGGGGTACTGGGTAAATATGTTGGAGCTGGATGTCTCTTTGTTTGCCTGCGCTGTCTTCTTTAATGTGACACGCATTCCATTTGCATCCAGGAGATATAATATGAAAAATCATAAAATGTTCCTCTCCTTTTACTATAGGGACTTCCAGACTGTGCTCTTTCCTACACCACATCACTGGTGGTGCCTTCATGGCTAACCCCATGGCAGATGAAACATGATAAATGCCCTTTAGAGTGGCCCAATGTCCAAGATAATTTGATGAAATGCCCCCTTGGCTGCCTTTCCAGTGGATAAAACATGGTAAAGTACCCTCTGGAGTGCCCTTCAAGTGGAGAAAATGTGATGAAATGTCTTACATTGTACACCTTCAGTTGACAAAACACAGTAAAGTCCCCTCCAGAATGGCCTTCCAGTGGACAAAGCATGATATAGTGCCATTTAGAGTACTGTTCAAGTGACGAAAATGTGGTGACGTGCCCTTTAGAGTGCCCTTCCTGTGCTAAAAATGTGATTAAGAACCTCTATTGGACACTTTGCCATGTTTGCCATGTCCACTGGAAAGGTTCTTTAGAGTGCCCTTCCAGTGGACAAAATTTAATAAAGTGCCCTGTAGAGTGTCCTTCCAATGGACAAAACATGGGGTCCCTGAGGACCCCAAGAATAAACAACTGTAAGAATCAAACATCATCCCTGTTAACTTATGTATTTCCAGAACATTATTAGTTATGTAAATTGTGATATGCATGGACAGGATCTCAAGGCGAAGCAGTGGTGAGGAGAGTGTTTGGTTTGTGAACCCTAAAAATTTGCCTTTGCTTTTTGCAGATGATGTGGTTCTGTTGGCCTCAGCGGGTCCAGACCTTCAGCTCACCCTGGGGTGGTTCTCAGCAGAGTGTGAAATGGCCGGAATGAGAGTCAGCACCTCCAAGTCTGGGAATATGGTTCCCTGCTGGAAAGGCAGGTAGGTTTTTCTCTCTGGTTTGGGAATGAGTCGCTGCACAAAATGAAATTATTAAGCATCTCGGGGTCTTGTACACAAGTGATGGTAAAAAACAGTGTGAGGCCGATGGGCAGATTGGTGCGGCATCAGCAGTAATGTTGGCGCTGTACTAGTCGGTTGTGGTGAAAAGGGAGCTGAGCCAGGAGGCAAAACTTTTTTTTTACCAGTTGATCTATGTTCCAGCCCTCACTTATTGTCATGAACTTTGAGATGTGACCAAAAGAATGAGGTCTCAGATGTAAGCACCTGAAATAAGTTTCCTCTGTGGGATTAGAGATCGGGTGAGGAGCACATCTGAAACTCAGAGTAGAGCCGCTGTTCTTTTGACATCAAAAGGAGGTGGTTCAAGCATCTGGTCAGGCAACCTGTTCTCATCTCAACTCATCACTTACTGTAAAAGCCACAAATGGACAATTTGTCACCGCCGCTCTGCAGTGGATTCTGAAGCACAAGCTACCCTTAAGCGACTGTACCTGATGTGACCAGAAAATCTTTTTAATGAAAACTATTAAAATGATTAACACTGAAAACAATTGCAGTTTGGTTAGGCTTAGGCACAAAAACTACTTGGCTAGGTTTAAGATCATGTTTGGGGTTAAAATAACTACATTACATTATTTATCCATCCACCCCACCTCCTCCATGTATGGCCTTTCTCCCTCTTTATACTACATCAACAAACATCTTATACAGCCACAGATGGGCCACATTAAAGTCACCCAAAAAGCCTGATGTGTTGCTTTCAGCCACAAACATGTGCCATCTATGGAAATAAGACTGGGCTGGATCAGGAGGTCTTCCTGGACGCCTCCCTTTGGAAGTTTTCTGGGCATGCCCAACTAGGAGGAAACCCAGGGGGTAGACCCAAAACTCGCTGGAGCGATTACATATCCTATCTTGCCAAGAAATGCCTCTGGATCCCCCAGAAGCTGGAAAGCGTTACCAGGGAAAGGGACCACTGCTTATCCTACCGCCACCCTGCCCCTACCCTGGAGAAGCAGAAAGTTTCGATAAGTTAGAATGAATTTATGTATTGTGTAAAAACAAAATATATTAATGTTGTCTGAGAATATCTGTCTGTCTCCCTCAAAATGACTGACTGCTCCTCCCCTTGATAGTGTGTTATACTTTAAATTAGGACCCTTGCCAAGCATGAACACAATAAATATTCCATTTGTAAAACTGCATAGGTGGAATTAGGTGCATTTGACCATAATACATTGGTATTTTTAAAAGAGTAATGGGATACGATCACAGTTGATGCTTTGACTTTGCTCTGCGGTGCAGTTCAGACCCAACAATCTGCACACAGGCTTCTGCAGAGTTAGACTACTTCATTGTATCTGTTCGAGGATTGCTTTAAAATTTCTACAATGTGTTCTTTGACTGCTCAACACTGAGTGTAGCCTTGACATGGACGGATGTTACTGCAGTCTTAACATTTCTTTAGGCACTTAACAATTCAGCCTGATTTCATGGGAAAGTTGTGCGTAAAAATACAAAGTTATTCTTTTTTGTGTCTAAATGTGCAAAATATTCATGTAGACAAAAAACAGGGATATTATTACCACTCATTATATGAAGTCAAACTCTGATTGACCCTGACGTGGAATTTTAATCTATAGCATGAGCTAAAAGGCGCCTCTCCATTGATTTTACACATGAAGATCTGTTTACTTTTCACAGGGAGTACTACACAGCCTGTGAAACAGTTTTATAATAATAATACCCTCTGTGGGTCTTTCGAGTGTCTGAGAAACTGACTCATCTTGGGCATGGAGACTACAGAAAGCCTGCAATACAAACTGCTGGAAGGAGTTTGAACGTGAATGATGTGGGCATTTATCAAGCAGGGGAAGCAAAGAAAACATGCTATTTAGCTGAATTATAAAAAAAAATACACAGCACAGCATTTTTCAGGGCTTCACAAATACTGGAGGCTAAAAATCAGAAGATCTTGTAGTTGTATTAATTTTGACAGTTCCTCTTAAAAGGACCAGTGTGTAAGATTTACGGGACGAATATGACAAAAATGGAATATGATGTTCATTGGTATGTTTTCATATAATCACCGGAAACTCAGAATTGTTGTTTTTGTCACCTTTGAATGAGCCCTTTATATCCACAGAGGGTGTAGGTCCTCTCCCACAGAGGCTGCCATTTTGCACTGCCACGTTTTTACAGAAGCCCAGAATGGACAAACCAAACCAAACTGGCTCTAGATAGAACCTTTCCCATTTTTGTGAGTGTCACAGCCACTGTAGATTCTTGATAACTGAGTTGTTATCATATTAGGGTAATTAACTGCCTGTGCATTTGATTAGAACTGGTTCTATTTAATAATGAATATCTCAGCAGAAATATATATATATATATATATATATATATATATATATATATATATATATATATATATATAAATAAAGGCAAGTAGACATTCAAGTGTAAAACTATTATTCACTTTATCTAAAACATGAAATATACAAAACAGTATAATAAAGTCAGAATAATCCATTTGGGTATGGTACAAGCAAGAGTTCAAATCCAAAATGAAAACTTACCATGGGTGCGTGAATACTAAAATTTAGCATGCATCCTGGGATATGAATGAATGAATGAATGAATGAACGAATGAATGAATGAATGAATGAATGAAGGCTTTATTTCAAACATGTGAGAGTAATACAAAACAGAAAAACAAAAAAACACAAGAACAAATAAAACATTAAAATCAATTGAGAAGAATTGAGACAATATTAACATAACATGTTTGAAAAGGAGTAGGAAGAAGCATTAGCTTATTTAATCCTACCCCTTCTCCACTTAATAATCATACTGTTTACTTTTTACTTCCTGTGTAACCTGATATGTAGTTGATGGATACTGTACTTACACGTAATGCAGCATAGAACTGTGTAGCGCAAATTATAGTCTTTGTAAGCTCCTGTGGGCCACATACAATGATGTGCCAGGGCAGTTTGACACAAGTGCTCTACACAATTGAAAGGAGAGAGCGAGACATAAAGGTGTGTTAAATCTTCAAGCTACTGCTGTTAGACTTTATAAACTGAGCTGAAAAGCTCGAACAGTGTCTTTGTGTCTTTTGTACTGGGTCGAACGTGCCCATCTGACAAAACAACTGGCCCCAGCCTGGTCCCCCAGTACAAATGGCCTACGACTGCCGCTCTTACACACGGGCTCTTTAAAGGCAGAGACATTCATCTTCTCTAACGCAGAGATTTAAAAGATTTAAAGTGGCTTACTTGAGCTCCGCCAGCTCTATACTGAAATTGGCCGCAGTATACTCAAATGTCATTCTGCACTCTTAAGTCTTGCTCAATGATTTGAGAGATTGCAAAGACAGGTTCATACATTCTATATGACACTGCCACACATCACACATATATATATTCTGTATCTACTTGTTTCACCACTTACAGTTAGAAGTTGCATCACATTTCAAACCCAGCAGAACATTTTTATGGCTGCAGCATTACAACAAAGGGAAAAAAGAATATCTTGTATACAGTGGCATATATGGTTCACAACATGTATATGATTTTTATTTATTTTTTTAATCAAAGCTTTGAGTTTGAATACTGCTTGTTCAAAAAAGGGGTACAGGACATAAAGAATGAGAGTGAATCCTTGCAGACATGAAATGATTTTAAGAGCTTGTTGTAGTCCATAATGCCGCTTTAGTACTTTTTGTTCCCCCTTCATAACATTTCGTCTTATCTGGATCTTGTGAGCAGGGAGGTTTAACCTATAAGGCCGATCTTTTCAGTGACACCAAACATAATATAGTATTAAACTTGTGCCTGATAGATGATGTGTTCTGCAAATTTATGCAAATCTGTGACACTAAAATTTCACATCTTACACCCTCTGAGCTGCTTCTCATTTAGCATCCCATTCAGCCTTCACCGGTGTTCTTTGGTTCGCATGATTTGTATGTAAAATCGCGCCAACTTGAGGCCCGTCACCATTCAGCGGTGTAGCAGGGACTTGACATGTTTCCTGGAATTAGGCTGCATGTAGAGAATTTTAATCCCCGCTCTCATTTTATCTCACCTGTTCACTTCATTTCAGGAATCTCTGTAACAAAAGGTTGAGCGGCTTGCCAAACTCGGGTAATTAGGCTTCCTCAATTTCCCCCACCGAGGTGTTTTCCCCAAGTACTGTTGCTCAGACGGATAGAGATTTGAGTCAGTTCAAACAATTTTTCACTCACAGTGTTTAGTATGCAACTGCACATACATGAAGCTTTACAAAAAAAACCCACAAGTATAAAATGATGTTATAAAAGCAAATGGCATTACTTGCGTGGAGCTATTGTGCACAATGATTTTCAATTAAAGCAGCACAGGGAAAGATTTACATATGGAAATAGACTCATCTTATTCTTATAAAATAGTAGGACTGCAGCAGAGACGAGGTGATGAGGTTAACCCTGTGGTTTGGTTATTGAGAAATGTATCAAATAAATTCAATGATCAATCATAAACTTATTTCATTCTTCACATCAAGTGTAAAAGCAGGACAAGTGAATCTTAAAAGGATAGTTTGGATTTTTTGAAGTTAGGTTGTATGTATTACTTATCCATAGTCAGCATTTTGCTACAGTAGATAGTGATTGCTATGCCCCCAGTTTGGAAAAGCAGCAGGAGTACCTGTGTAGGAAGTTGAGTATGCTCTGCTGTGGACAGGGTCAACTAAAAATCAATATAAGATGTACACTATATTTTCACATTTTGACCACTTTGCCTTGCTGTCAGACAGGAAACCAATGTTATATAAGCCAAATATCACTCTCCAAAGCAACCAGACACCTTTGGCAAAAACAGCAATTTTATCTCTGGTGCTGGTCTACCACTGTCTTGGTTAGCTTTGTGTGTTTGTGTTATTATGTGACTTCAGTCAATCTGACCTAACCTTTTAAAACACCAAAGCCACACAACACAAACAAACTAACTGATCGAATTAGCCGAAATATACCAGCACCTTCTGAGTTCTGCGAGATAAAATTGCTGTTTTTGCTAAAGGAGTCTGGTTGCTTTGATATTTGGTTTATATAATAGAGGTTTCCCGTCAGAAATGTTAAAATTGTGACATTGATATTGAAATTTTGGGTGCTTAGCATCCTACACTGATACTCCTGCTACTTCTCTAAACTGGGGTCATGCTGGCCATTAATATTAGATAATACACTGTCTATGGATACCTCATACAACCCTGCTTCAAAAACTCTGAACTATCACTTTAGGAGCAAGCTACAAAATGTCTGCTGTGCATATTGCCCTGTCCAGAGCTAGATTCAAGCTCAAACTTTTTCTTCCTTCTTTTCATCCAATGAGTTTCTTTTGACATGAAGGATCAAAGACCAGCTGGTAGATGCTGTGCATGATTTCTAGAAGTCCTTCAACTTCAAAGTCGCCTATCCTTTTCATTTTGCACAAATTTGCAGAGTGCAGCTTTCAAGCACAGGCCATGCACTTTTTGTCTTTTTGTCCGGTTTTAAGCGTTGACTCTCACTGGTCATTTAAACAACCGGAGCCCCTCAGGGCTGTGTGCTCTGCCCCCTCCTGTTCAAGCCGTACGTCCATGATTGCAGCCCTCGACATGGAGAAAAATCTATTGTGAAGTTTGTGGATTACACCACCATCATCAGCCAGAGACTTTATATCGGATTGCTTATTGCATAGTGGTGCACAGGAAACAACCCACTGCTCAACTTCAGCAAAACCAAGGAGCTGATTGTGGATTTTCAGAAAAAGGAGGCAAAGAAGCACACTCCTATCTACATCAGTGGAGCTGAGGTTGAGCATTTGAACAGGCTTAGGTTCCTGGGAATCAACATGACAGAGAAACTGTCATGGACATCACACATCTCCACCCTGGTAAAGAAGGCTCAGAAACTGCTTAAGGAAACTTGAAAAGGCAAAATTCTTGTGCCATGTTCTTGTTAACTTCTAGGAGCATTAGAAGGAATTCTGACTGGAAACATCACACACTGGCATGAGATGTATGACGTCCACAACAGGAAAATTCATCAGTGGGTCATCAAAACTTGTCATGTCTCTGTTGTCTGTGCAAATACTGTACATCTACTGATGCTACTGGACACATCTTCAGTCATGTTCCTGGAATCATTGGGTGTTTCGGGTCTTTCAACATCATACACCCTCATCCAGGCGACCCAGCTGTGGCTGATCAGACCCCAGCTTGTGTCCAGTTGGCTAATCTAGCTACACTGCCCCCATGGATCTCCTCTCTTGAGCCATAGCCATCTTGAGGCTTTCTCTGCCGCTTCAGTGGTATTGCGGATGGCTCTTCTCCTCCTCACTCCATCAATGCCTAACAGACTGAAGGCTCTGGACAGGGATCGGGCTGCAAAGCCCCTGCATCCCACCTCTACTGGGAGGCACCTTGCTCTCCATCCGGCATGTCGACACTCACTGACCAGTCCCTCGTACTTGGCGAGCTTCCTCTCAAAGGCCTCTTCCAAACAGTCTTCCCAAGGGACTGTAAGCTCCAACAGAACCACTTGTTTGGTACACTCAGACAGGAGAACGACATCTGGTCTCAAGGAGGTGGTCGCAATGTGGTTGGGGAACTTGAGTTGCCGCTCCAAGTCCACCAACAGCTGCCAGTCCCTCGCAGTGGCCAGGATCCCTGCAGATGTTTTTGCAGCTGGTCTTGGCTGCTCTCCAGCTCTGATGAAGGTGATGGCTTGCCTGGAGGGGCGGGAACGCTTGGCCCACTCGACTCCTGTAACAATGGCTTCAGCGATGGCCTTCAGTACCTGGTCATGCCTCCACCTGTACCTTCCCTCTCCCAGTGCCTCTGAGCAACAACTCAGAATGTGCTCTAAGGTTCCACGCTTGGAGCACAGTGGACATGTTGGTGACTCCACTTTGCCCCATATGTGAAGGTTAGATGGGCTGGGAAGCACATCGTATGGATGAGGAACTTGATCCGCTGTGGTTCTGTCTTCCACAGCTCCGCCCATGTCACCTTCCTCTCGATCACATTCTTGTTAAGTATCTGTTTCTTTATCCATTTCTCATGTTTCATGTCTTGTATTTCCTGTTTTATTTTGAAGATCACTCACCCCTGTCTCTGTTTCAGGTTTGTGTCCTGTCCCTTCCCCCCGTCATGTGCGCACCTGCCCCTGATTGTGTCTTCCCACACGTGTCTCCAATCACTCCCCATTACCTCTTGTATTTTACCTCTTGTCTCACTCTGTCTTGTCGCCAGTTCGTTGAATTTCATTGTCACGTTCCAGCGTTTTTCCATATCTTGTTCTCTAGTGTTATCTGACCCTGTTAGTTTATCGACCTTGCCTCTTGCCTCACGTTTTTTGGATACCTCTGCCTCATCTGACTGCTTTCCTGTGTAACGAACCCGGTCTGTAATTAAACTACGTTTTTTGAGTCTTGCATTTGGGTCCTGTCTCTGGTTTTGTTCATGACAAAACTGCCCAGATCATCATTGGTACCCATCTACTGAGCATCAGTGATATTGAAGAGAGAAGGTGCCTGCGCAGAGCCCAAATGATACTACAAGACAACACCAGCCACAGCGTGTTCACCCTGTTGCCATACCACCAGACTGAAGAACAGCTTCTAGCACTTGTCCATGTGAAATAAGTTTGTTCTTCATTTTTATTTTATCTCTTTAGCCAGTCGAATCAAAGAGGGAACTATGTTGAAATCTTGTTATTCAACTTTGTTGTAAATGATGAATACATCTCCTTGTATCATTGTATCATTGTAACCTTAAACTCTCAAACAGATTACAGCTCATTTCAAATGCTGTATGAGAAATTATGTAAAATTGAGCTCGAAGGACATGAGATGTGGCTGAAAAGGCAGAAAAAAACAGATGAGTGTATCTTGTGATAAGGAGTTTTTGTCAAAATAATGTGTAAAATGTTCATGTTGAAAACAGGTCTCAGCAGAAACGTATGCACGACTCTGTAGCTGCTCTCCATTCATTTCCATTAGCTTCGACCGTGAAACTACAGTATTGCTGTTGCCACAGGTTGCTTCCCAGGACAGCTATTGTCCAAAGCAGAGGTCATTTGCAACTGCCCATAAGCCTCCACGTGTCCCCTCCATCAGCCTCTCAGATGACTATTGATCAGGAGCTGAGATCAATAGGAGCTCACATTAAGTGATTTTTTTAAAGCTATGACTATATTGCGCTGCCGATGGGACTCTGAATATGTGTGATTTGATTATGGCTTCTGATCAATCTTAATGATCAAATACAGTGCTGCAAATATGCATAGAGCATGAGGCGGTGTGGTACTGGTGGCGTGTGACTCTGCAGACTCTCTGCTGATGATGATCGCCCTTAAATTTAGTGGTTTAGCCAAAAAATGGTAAAACTGATAGTTTGGATCATGCTGATGGACAGTGAAGAAGAGGATTAGGCTGCAGGTTTGAAAAGAAATCCAAAGAAAGAAAAAAGATCCAATTTGATAATACTTCTCTGCTGGGAAAAAGCATCATCATTGAATGTTCTGGTACATGATTCAGGAAGAAAATTTCCCTCAGAGCACTCAGTCCTCTGAAATCATCACAGTTAAAAATAGCTAGTGTTTTCTTATTAACAATCTGCCAGTCATACAGCAAACATGTTGTTATTTATATTCATATGAGAAGTTCTATGACTGACACTCAAACCCCTCTTCAAAGAGTTATTAATACAGTGTGGAGGATGTCTGCAAGTCCTTAAAAACCCAAGTGTACAAAAATTAGTCCTGAAGTGGTTAAATTGCCTTTAGTGGGAATTCATTATATCATAATTTCAACAAGAGCCTTTCATCTGGTTTACATTTCAAATGCAAAATGCTTGTTCATTTAAGTGTTAAATGATTTCAAATAAATAAATCAGTGAAAAGTTGATTTTTTTTTTTAAGCTTTAAAGGACCAGTATGTAGGATTTACTGGGAAAAGAGGCTCATTCTAAGTTAACAGAAACAGAGCAATTCTTATTTTCAGGTTATTATACACTGATGAAAATATTCATATTCTGTTTCTACCATATTCTGCCAATAGAAGCCCTTAAATCTTACACACTGGACCTTTAACACATACTTTCTTTGTGAATGAAGAGAATGAAAATATGCCAAAACAACAGTATTCATTTGTTCCTGATCCCAAGAGTTTGTTTGCTGTTGAGAGCAGCTCCATACACAACACTTGAACTGAGTTGTGGGTTGCCAGGTTGCAGTGACAGATGGGTTGAAACCGTGTGTAGTGTGTGGATTGTGTTCCACATACAATCTGGCAACTTGGATGACGTCAGAAAAGCATAGAAAACTTATGGATCCATGTATGATGATTATTCATTATAAAGTTTGAGGGCCATGCAAATTATTATGGGAGGAGAAACAACAAAACAGGAAGGTGCTGGGGGACAGCCTTTTCTTTTCTTTTCTTTTCTTTTCTTTTCTTGTTTTTTGGTCAAGTTGGTAAAGGAGGTTTGCAATTATTATTTAGATATTTTATTCCCAGGGATAATACACATTAATCAACATAACTGTGTATGTGCCGCTGTTAGCCAAGAGGCTAATTTTCAACTGTCGTCCCTTGGCCGGGTGTTAAATTGGCCATTAAAACAACAAATAAAATGCAAAATATAAGGTTAGAGCTGGAGAAGGCAAAAATAAACAGCTTAAAGCTTAAATCAGCTTAATCCCACCTCCCTTACCCCCCGAGAGTCTTCTCTTCCATGCAAATAAAGGCAGGGGAGGAAAAATCGTCAAGTTATGAAGTCATCAGACAAGGTTATCTTTTATGCCAGACGGCGCTAGCTAGCTTGCAAACTTTACGTAACACTCACAAGTCCCAGGATGATATCAGACATAGTCACAAAAATACAGAACATAAAATGCAGAATACAGTCTAGGAGGCAGATACAGTTGCTAACAGAATTATTGAAAGGTTACTTGTCTAGGAGATGGGCCAGGTAGTGGGAAAGTGTTGATTAGTGAGGAGGCAGGAATATAGGAGAAATAACAAGAACACAGGAGAACCACAGATACCAGAATTAAGAACTCTGGTATACTGAGATATAAAAAGAGACTGCCTTGTGAGAGCTCATTTGGGGTCGTGTCTGGATAGGAAGCCCGCAAAAGATCTTGCAAGAGTGATAATTTTAATCTACACCACAATCTTTTCCTAAGTCGAAGTGTTTTAAACTTAAGCGGATCTTAACCACAGTGCTGTCACATTACAAAACATAATTAGTTTGTACAACAACGAAAGAACAAGTTGTGCAAATCTCACAACAGTTTTGCAAATCAAGGGTTCCCATCTCGACATGACCCTCATTTGGCGAGGGCTTGAATGTAACAGATGTTCATTTGTGGGTAAAAGTCCGGCGCTCCAGCTTTAAAAGGAGCAACAAACTTAAAAACTTCACTTCCTCCTGGGCACACTTTTGTTGCAGACACACACACGCCACCACACACTCCCCTCTCCCCTCACACGCATACAGTACTCCCCTGACGTCTTGTTAATGCAACTCAGGCCCACTTTAATGTACTATGTTCTCCTCTCTCTCTAACTCACACACAATAGTTGGTGGTAGTCTTTGGCTATCTGTGGAGGAGGAGCAGTAATGCCCATACTGACTCACTGACATCAGACCATCCCCAGTGACCTGCCAAAACTGATCTGCACGTTTAAGTGGTGAGGTGGCCTCTAAATCAACATGGGAAGCCTGCAAGACGCCATTGATGTATTGCATTTATTCCCCAGAGTTCGCTGTTGATCTCAGCTCAGCCCACACATTTCTCCAGAGGAGAATTTGTTTGACCTGGAGGTTGGAGGATGTGGGCAAATGATGGTTACTGTTTGTGTTTGATTACTGTTACGCGTGTCTTCTTGCCAAATGTCCTCCCAAGCACAGAACGAAAGGAAACTGCCTAAAAAGTGAGAATATATGCCCATCCCGTGTAAGGACAAATTACCCACATTCAGCTCTGAAAAGGATGTGATATCACAATTCAGAAATGTGTGATAAATAAATATTGCGCAGAGTGTGATGGCTCCCCTTTGCTTTTCCTTGTTGACCTTTGATTGGACCATGAAAAAAAGGTCCTGGTTTCAGTGGACTCGTTTCCACCCAGTTAGAGGACCTCGATTTTGCAGACGACTTGGCACTGATCTCAGGAACACACACACAAAATGCAGCTGAAGACTGACAGACTACAGGAACACAACAAACAAACTGACTCCATAATCAACGCCGGAAATAACGAGGTCATGAGGGTCAATGCCAGATCACACCAAGCAATAAAAATTGAGGATCAACAACTAGAAAATGTGGCTGAGTTTGTCTACCTGGGAAGCAACGTCAGCACAGATGGAGGAGCTGATAATAATGTGGAGAAACACGTCAGTGGAGCAACACATGCCTTCAGAACACTCTGACCTATATGGCTCTCTTCCCAGCTCTCCAAAAATATTGTTTATATTAAGAATTGACCCCAAAGCAGTTACATTAACATTAAATTAGTGTTTCCCCAGCCATTGTGTTACTTCCTGTCACTCCAATGTCGTTTGTTTCTGACTTTGTTGCAGACCAGAGGGCACAGACGATGTGCTGTCTAATGTCTATTACTATTAAGTAAGTAGCAAAATGAACTTTATTTGCATTGAAAATATTTATTACCTGTGTTAAAAGAAAAACAAAAATATTTGTGGAAATCAACTTTTGTTTTTGGTGTGTCAACTTTTTAGTGTAAGCAATATTTTGAACAGTTTGAACAGTGCAATATTTGACATGTTTGATTTTAAAGTAATCTAAAAGTATTCAGATCATATTGCTTATTTTTGTAATCCAATGGATTATGTGACTAATTACAACAATTCTGATGTTATTTGTATTCAGTAACCAATTACATTTACAAGTAATTTCTATATCAAGGCACCAGAACATGAAAAGCATGCTAGAATATCTTATATTCCAATTAATATCTGCAAACTGTCATCAATTATATTGAATTGAGGCAAATATTTGAAAGATGTTTTGTTAGGTTTAGGTAAAGATCATGGACTGGGTTAAAATGTGTGTCGGTTATGGAAGTTAAAGCTACTGCAAGGAACTTTGATAGTTTTTTGATTTTAGAGCCCCCAATGGACAAAAGCAATAATGTTTCCATCACCATAACCATAAAATATAATGAAATTCTCCTCCTGCTTCATTTTCCAACAGGCTAATGTACCACTCACTATAACTCTGCCTGAGAAGATGTAAACATAGAGGCTTGTTTCATCTGATTTCAAGGAGAATCCAGCCTGGTGGCAGGTATTAAGAATAACTATATAGAAAGCTCAGTCCTCTCACATATGGTCTCGTTTGCTTATGTTTGTCATATAGAGGCATCAGTATTAAATTAAGACTATTTCATGATGAGTTAAAAACTCCATGTAGTACCTTTAAGTTATGTAACTTACATATGTATTCTATGAGAAGTCAACATTGACCACTGGTTTCACAGGTGACACGTGGTCTCCTGGATTAAAATTCTGTTTGTTTGACCCGTCATTCCATACATCAAAACATAATAAAAGGGGTCGCCTCATAGTTTGAAGCATAAGGCCACTGACCAAGCTGCCATATTTGACATGCTGAGAATGAGAACAGGCTGCACATAAACAGCAGCAGACAGAAAATCAATAGAAAATCAAAGTTATCAATTACATGGAGCTGCAAGTCACATAATCTGCCAATAGTCAATAGACAGAAGCTGACACTTTCCCAAAGATAATTACTGACAAATAATCCCTGCTTCGTCAGTCCCTTTGGTGCTGTTGCTTTTTATTGTGTGCAGACCTGGAGGAATTGAAGCGTTATTAATATGCATTCACAGTGACTGAGCTTGCATTATTACCTCACCATGAAGTGCTGTCCTGTAGTTTTGGATATTTTTTTATATTAAGACCAAATTGTTCAGCTGGGTCATCAAATGCCACCCAGAGGCATCGTTGGGATACAGACATCCCGGGTTTTCAGAAAACAATCCAATCCGTGACGAGACACAATCCTCCACCTCAGCAGAACCAAAAGTCTGTCTGAGCTCTTCTACTTACTGTGGAGGATGAAGCACTAAGCCCAGCAGAGCAATACAGTGGCTGGTTGTGGCTTTACAGCAGAGTCACAGTCACTGCCTGCAGAGTGAGTATGGATTTAATGGTATGGAGGAGAAGACCTGACAGACTGAAAACAATGTGTTCGCATGGATCAGATTTCCTCACAAATGGCTGATCATGTTGGTGTACCTCTAACTTTGGGCCTTCTGTCATTTAGTTTGTATACTAATGACCTGAAGCTTGTCCACTGTAACTGATGTCATCAGATGTACGTGGATGAGGTGGTCGTAGATTTACATGCTTAAAAAAAAGAAGCAAACCAGAGAAGAACTGTCTGCTTCAGTCATCAGCAGGAAGAAGATTATTAAGAGTGCACAACTTAATATGTAGGCATAGTAATAGATTCACAACTCACATTCAAAATACAAGTTTAAAAAAAGTAATGAAGCAGAATCAAAATCAATTAGGCAAATCTGGTCTCAGCAAAAAGTCAAATTCATATCATCATTGCAAAATTTTCACTAAATGTGATTATTTTTGAACTGGGAAACATGATCAGATTTGCAGATATTTTACTTAAGTTAATTTATTAAACTTAATCCAAACTCATCTACCAGAGCTACTAGCAGGGAGGACTGTGAAACACCATATGGAACGAGCACCTTTGGACAGTCAGCCTTTTCCTGTCAAGCAGCAAATGCCTAGAACACTGTACCCATAGAACCAAAGAACACCACATTTCTTAACTCCATATCTATGAAACGGTGGTTACTGGACAATCAAAAAAATTCTGTCTGTGTGTGTTTATGTGCTTTTGTGTAGTATTTGTATGTTTTGTGGTCTGTTCATGTGCTTTTCGTGTCCACTTATGTGCTATTGCATAGTATGTTTTTGCAACATGGGGGTCAAGGGTATGATTCTTACTTTGACTGCCAGAGGTTGTAGGCTGAGATCCCGGATCAGCCCCCCTGCTCATTACGAACCAGCTCGCAGGTCACAGCAAAGGAGGGAGATGCACATTACTCCACTGGGGTGTTTCAATTACTCTAATTACTCCACTGGGGTGTGAAAGTCAGCATCAGTGGTGTATGAGGGTGCATGGATGTGTTGGATAATGTGAGATACGTGTTGTTAGCAAAGGGATCGGCAGCAGCACAATGGCAACAACAATGGTGTCTGACCTGGTGGACTTACTTGATGGTGTCTAAGCTCCACGCAGCCAGGAACCAGCAAAACACTGAGCTCGCATTAAGTCCCACAAAAGGACCAAGGCCCTGGGAACATGACAATATGTTTATGCCATTGTTTTAGTCTTTTAATGTTTTTATAAGCCATCAACCTGACAAGGACTGCAGATGAAAATTAGCCTGTATAGCTAAATCTGGCACATTTACATTACAGACCTCAGTAGTCATGTTGATTAATGTGCATTGTCCTTTCTTAAATAAACAAAAAGCATAAGAATCTTGAAAACATCTAACTTATTGGTACTTTTACAACATTATCAGATTTCTTGAATTCACTTTAAGTTACTCTCTCCAAAGAGATCCCCACAGCAGCGTAACCTTTCGGGGCTCTGCATGCACACGAGTCAATAACTCAATCTCAGCAATTCCAGCAGTCGGAATCAGAGTTGGAATCGACTCTCAAAATGTAGCAGTTGTACTACATCACCCCTTAAGTCTGACAGCTCACTATAGCCAAAGGGAAAGCTACAGAGACGGAGACAAATGTGCTCGCAGCTCCTTGGCAGTAAGTCAGTACATACCCCTTCATTTCAATGGGGAACAGCTGTGATTTGTCCACTGCAGGGTCATTTTCAGCATGATTACAGCAATGGAGCTGAAACTACACCTTGACTCTCTAACTTGGTGCCAGAACCAACATTGAGAAATTTGTCTGACCACTGGAAGCAGCAGTATGAAGGTATTTAGAAATACTTCTGAGCAATATGTTGGACTGAGCAACCATCTATTGTTGCCAAGCAACATAAATATATATTTTGGGTAATTGTGCTTAGCAAAAAATCACGTGAGGTGGTATTCTTTTGGATTATACCACGCTCTTGATATTTCACTCAGGGTGTCCTTTGGTTCATCATATTTACTGGAACACTGAACAGTGTTTCCATTGCATTTGAACCTCATAGGATCTTAATGATTGTTTCAGGTATTAGTCAAACCTGGAACAGAGTTATAGCTTGTGTAAAACGATAGATTTTAAATGCAAAATGTATGAAAATATAGATTAATGGTCTTTTTTTTTTTCTTTGGCAAGTGAACGTGGTATAAGCAGGATATTCCTGATCATGAACAGATCTCCAGGCAGTTACTCTTACTTGGAGCAGCTGCAATCTAAATCAAATTTTGCACCCCTTTTTGTCCAATTTTGAGAGTTGAAGTTGTGCTTTACACTTACTTTATAATAAGGAAAACTCTGAAGTCAGTGTTCTTCAAATTCTACAATGCTTTTTTAAGGGCAGAAGAAATTTTTAATTTCTTACTCTTGTAGGTTTTTCTGAACTACATGTTTTTGTTGCTTCCTGTCATATACTTCTCAAATGGTTTGTTACAGCCACAGCTAGCATATGTTCCATGTGTCCTTGTTGTGTTTTGGTGTGTATGCGTCCTTGTTGTGTTTTGGTGTGTATGCTAAGTAGGATGTGTGGTCCCTGACTGGCTCCAGCTGGTGAGTCATTGCCTCAGTGGCACCTGGTCTAGCTGTCCAGTCCAGAGGAGACAATTTGAGGTCTAAAGTTACAAAAGCTCAACCAGAGGGAGGGACTCTCAGCTTGCCAATGTGCCTCTTGTTGTTGTGTCAGACAATCAACATTTATATATTATATTTATATAAACATGGAAAACATGACAGCTTCCCAAAAGTGAAGCCAGAACATCTTAATTGCCCCCTGGTGGCTGGCTGCAGTATAGGTCATCTTACCCCTCCATTTTAACAGATAGGACATGGGCCAAACTAAAGAATCTAAGCACACATCAAATAAATTTTTCTAGGTAGTTCTGATCATGCTGAAAAAGTTTAAAAAACAAATGCTGAGCTCTCATCTGGCCGATCCGGTCCTCGATTTCTTTGTGGATTGCTGCTGCAGAGGGCTGAGAAGAAGGGGTGAAAATAAATCTACTTTTTAATCCCAAAAGTTTGAAACATACATTCTGAGCTCCCTTCCTGCCAATATAGAAGTTGGCATCAGTACAGTATTTCCTCCTCCAGATGCTCCAGTCTGGCACTGACCCTCACATCCAGAGCTCCCCAGCTCTGAGCAGCTGTCTGTCACTTGTGTGTCTCAGCTCCGCCCAGTCCTCTCAGCCCTCAGCAAAAGCCATGCGATAGAACACTCCTGAAGGTGAACTCAAAAGTAACTGAGTGAGCTGACAAACTCCTGAGCTCAGCATGTTGCTCATTAGCTGGACTCTTTTAAAATTCTCTTTCTGGTAACTCCATTTCATGGCAACTTTGACTCCCAGAGTTTCCAACATTGATTCAGGGTCTCACTGAAGGAACTTGCACATGCAGCTGCACTAGTAGAACAGCCAATAGGAACGCCCAGTCTGAGATGACCTGTGATTGGTTTAAGTCTACTGTCATGGGCTAGAGTCCCTAAAGGCTAAAAACAGAGCCAAGAGGAGCTGCAGTAGTCCAGTACTGACTGATTTACAATATGCCGAAAGGTTGTTATGAAATGATTTCTCAATGATACCAAAACAATGTTGCCTACCCAAGCTTTAATGGACCATTGTGCTGTAGTTGTGTAGCTGGGGAAATTTTGCATTAATCCTCACGCTGTTGGCTCCTGCAACAGATCCCTCCTTAACATTTCAGGAAACACGTCTAACAGCGTCCACCGGCCCCTTTCCCCTCATAGTCTGTCTAAGGTATTTTTGTTTGCAACAATTATCTAAGCTCCTTGTTCATAAATAACTTTATTTTACCAGACACATCTGACTTTTTATTGCTTTTCTTTCCCTCAGCTAGCTGCGTTGTAACAGATCTTTTATGTATATTATATTTGCTAAACTAATTTATCCTGATCTGAACCTCTTCCAAGGTCCTATGGGCTTGTCAGCTTGAACAAAGAAGCCCAGTGACACAGAAACCACCTTCATCCGTTAACTGTGCTTCATCCATCATGTTCAGTGTCCATGAATCCATTTTCCCTCCCTGATGCCTGCTTTTATTATTTCTGGGTCAAACAAGAGAGCACAGTGTTGCACATTGGTGAAATTATCATTAATTTCACAATCAAATTCTGCACGGTCGCATTATAATTACATTACAGTATTAGACAGTCATCTGTGGACAGATATGTGCTGTATACCCTGATCTCAGTAATACATATTTGCTCAATTTTTGTCCATTATCATTTAATTTTTCATATTCAGCCGAGCAGCCGCAGCTCTAAATGATGAGGAAATGAATCATGGGTAATAATGTTCCATGCGGGGAAATGGGCTGCATGCTGAAATGAATCGTGGTTATGATGTTGAGTGGGTTCAGGGTTTTGAGGGTGTCTGTATAATTCACATGTGAACGGACGACAGATGTGGTGATGCATCATGACAGAGAGGGAAAGTGTCGGCTGAAATCAGAGGATACTGCATCAACAGTGATCAAAGTGTATTTCCATATGACGGCTGATGTGCACGGTTCTTTGACAGTGGTCAGTATTGCATTGTATTTCTACATGCCAAATGATTTACAGTACACTAATGTGAAGTAACAAGCTGTATTTTGCTCCAACTGGCTCCTGCCATGAGTGCTAGGGCTGGGTATCTGCACTCGATGCATGTTATTCTTCTTTCTTTTCTTCTTTTTTTAAAATTATTTTTTGGGCCTTTTATATGCCCTTATTCTGATAGGACAGCTGAGGCCCAGACAGGGAAGGGAGAGAGAGAGTGTGGGGACCATATGCAGCAAAGAGGCCGCAGGCTGGAATCAAATGTATGGCTTCTACAGAGTACTCATTCTCAGTATATAGGGGTACTCAATACCTAGAGGTTAACAACTGAAATAACCCAGTACCAAGTACTATTGAAACTTCTAAAGTCACATGATACACACTTTCAATTCTTTTTGTATCCAGATCTAGAAAAAAAAGGCTATTTGTACAGTTTTATTTGCAGCCAATCACCACAAGCATTCCTATTATTTTGACGTGTCACTGGGCCACTACAGCAGCGGCTAAATCCTATAAGGGGCCTTCACATGATGAGGAATTTGTCCCAGACTCACCACGAGGTGGGGTGCAGAGGCAAAGCACAGCGCTGCAACCGCTACGTCCTGTCTGCCTGATATACAAACAGCTGAGCTCCCACTGACACTGAATTTCATAAACTATATGATTCACAAATCTTATAGCCTGGCCTGACTGTTCACATTTCGCCAGGCATTACGTTTAACTAGCGAGATCGTAGTCTGTTTTTAATGTTGTGTTACAGAGTTTGGGTAACCCTGAAACACTTCTCTTCGGTCGTATCTGGAAGGGAACCCTTAATTTGCAAAACTCTTGCGAGATTTGGGTGTCATACCTTCATTGCAACAACGCATGAACGTTAAAATGATCACTCTTGTGCAATCTTCTGTGGGTCTGGAGTTCTTTTTAAGACTCGGCCATCAGTCTCTCAGCTGCTTTGCCAGAGACAGAAGCTGCTGATGGGACGATTACAGCAGCAGTCTCTGACCTCCACTGAGCTAGAACTGAAGCTCCAACCTCCAACTTGTCTGAACAGCCATGAGTGCAAGGGCTGAGTATTGTGAGCCTGTTGTGTTTTGAACAGTAACCACACAAGTTCAATATCAGTTCCCACTAATAAATCACTAATGAACCTGATGAATTACTTTTTTAAACGCTTCATTCTAATTTTTCAAACTGCAGTCAAACTACAGCACCTAATGTTTCTTTGGTAAGTAGATGGGGGGCAGGAGTTAATTAGGCACTCAAAAACATCTTCAATCCCAAAATAGGTGCAATATAATAATCCATGAAGCTGCACGGGGGAAAAAACAAACAAGCAAGCAAAGGCATGTAAATTTCCAAAATGAGATCTTGACAATTTTAAAGCAACCCTGTTTTACAAGTTGACAGAAGGCAATGCAGGTCTTTATTTATAGATCACCTATGTGGAAGAGAGAGATATTAAATAATAATCTTTTCTTTATGTGCGGAGGAAAGGATAAAGCCTGTAATCAAAACCTCAAATCCCTAAACCTAGAAATTAAGTCTCTCAATTTATTGCTGCAGTCTGAACTTGGTGTTCAGTCGTGCAAAAAGGCAATCTCAAATCTCAGAAGTTTAAGAAAAGAGAGTGAATGGAAACAAAGTCGAGTGTGAAGGTACCCGTATATTACTGAACTTGTTGGAATTAATAAGTATGATAGAAAAACAGTAACTCAAAGTCCACTTTTAGGCTTTTTTTCTTTTATCCATTTCATGGTTGAAATGATGTTATTGACACAAATCATGAAGCATTCACAAACTGCCAAGGGGATCAGGTTTAGGGTTTGGAGGACTAAAGTCATGATAGAGTGAAATTTCAGAAAAAAGAATGGAACGTGAAACTTTCTGCAAAAATGTGTCCTATTAGTGTAGAGATTTATACTGTTTTTCCAACTTTCCCCTTTCAGTAGCTTTAATGTTGAAAAATCTTGTTCCGCACTAGCTGACCAACAGCCTTTCCCAGCTTTGCTCTCTCTTTGGTCTGTGGTCAAGTTAGCAATAATAAATATGCAGTGTCCAGGTAGACTTTCAAAATAAAGGCACAAATAGTTCAGGTTTAGTAAAAGATTGCAGTTTTGGTTCAGATAAATACCTTTATGTATCACTTAGGTTAATTAAGTAACATATTTTACATAATAAGGCTGGTAAAATGACATGGTAAAATTTTCATGCAACCATCATAATTTCTATGAAACTTTACAGCTACATGAAACAATTAAAAAATAATCGGTTTGATGCAACACAATTTCACAGTTAATTTCACTAAATTAGCTGGCTTAATTAGTCATTTTTAAGCAATAATAA
>JAJHUR010093256.1:25837-40314 GCA_027495735.1 Lutjanus campechanus
CTATGTGGAAGAGAGAGATATTAAATAATAATCTTTTCTTTATGTGCGGAGGAAAGGATAAAGCCTGTAATCAAAACCTCAAATCCCTAAACCTAGAAATTAAGTCTCTCAATTTATTGCTGCAGTCTGAACTTGGTGTTCAGTCGTGCAAAAAGGCAATCTCAAATCTCAGAAGTTTAAGAAAAGAGAGTGAATGGAAACAAAGTCGAGTGTGAAGGTACCCGTATATTACTGAACTTGTTGGAATTAATAAGTATGATAGAAAAACAGTAACTCAAAGTCCACTTTTAGGCTTTTTTTCTTTTATCCATTTCATGGTTGAAATGATGTTATTGACACAAATCATGAAGCATTCACAAACTGCCAAGGGGATCAGGTTTAGGGTTTGGAGGACTAAAGTCATGACAGAGTGAAATTTCAGAAAAAAGAATGGAACGTGAAACTTTCTGCAAAAATGTGTCCTATTAGTGTAGAGATTTATACTGTTTTTCCAACTTTCCCCTTTCAGTAGCTTTAATGTTGAAAAATCTTGTTCCGCAGTGCAGTGTCCAGGTCAAGTTAGCAATAATTTCAGGACCAGGTAGACTTTCAAAATAAAGGCACAAATAGTTCAGGTTTAGTAAAAGATTGCAGTTTTGGTTCAGATAAGTACCTTTATGTAACTGAAATCACTTAAAATTTTCATGCAACCATCATAATTTCTATGAAACTTTACAGCTACATGAAACAATTAAAAAATAATCGGTTTGATGCAACACAATTTCACAGTTAATTTCACTAAATTAGCTGGCTTAATTAGTCATTTTTAAGCAATAATAATTAAACAATAATAATTGTTTCTTGCTAAATTACATCAAGTGGGAAGTGTCATTGTAACCACATTTGTGCCTGTATCTTATTAATCTTACGTTTTCTAATGTCATTTTGGATGTATTGGCTGGCCGCTTTGTTTCATAGTGGCTGAGAGTAGGAACAGAGCAATCAGTGCATTAATACTGGAGGAGAAAACAACCTACTGGCGACTCAGAGAGAACAATGGATCGTTTTATTCTCTATTCAAGGAGTTTGATCCAGTGAGCCTCCGGTCAGCGTGCTCTCCCTTTGATTCAAGGAAAATTCATAAATGTTGCCACCTCTTGACATTAGTGTGTGTTACGGCCATCTCTGTGCCCTCCTCTTTGTTTAACCCTCTTGCAGTCCTGTCTATGTTGATTAGAGTGTGTGGACACCGGCGCGCCAGCCGGGGTGGGCGTGGTCTACCCCATCTTCCTGCTTCCATCCTGTCCGGTCTACCAATTTGTGTGGTCATACTCCAGTCCACTGGGATGCAGCTGGGGGAGCGGCGCTATATAAGCTCAGCAAGAGCGTCTGTGCGGGCGGCTGACATTCTGACATTCGGCTTGCCAGTTGAGCTCTCGATGTTGTTTCTTGTGTATGTCAATTAGAGTAACGTGTTCTGTGTAGCACGAGGCACTTTGTTGTTGTATAAAAGGACTAGCCAGTAGTTAGCTCCTCTTTTGTGAGTCCTCCTTTGCAGTTCACCTCCCTTTTTTATTGTTTGTCAATTTCCCAACACTATGTTAAATATATAACTTTATTTTACCATTTACTACTGGTTTATGTTGCGTTCCCTTTCCCACCACAAGATAGGGGTCGTAACAGTATGAAATTATAGCATGAGAAATTATTGTATTTTAGATAACAGCTCTGATTCTCATCAAAACCTTATGTTAAATCATAGCTATAATTAGGCTAGTGCTAGTCATATCATTAGCCATTCGCTTACTGCAATGTAAACTAACTTTGCCTCAATTATGTTTGTTTGCTAACAGTTACTAACCTTGCATTAAGTCTGTGATGATAATTTCCTTCAGAAAAACATCCAAAAGACCATCTTCTGTTTTATTTGTTTGTTCATTTTGGTCTCATAGCTGCTTAGTTAAACTCACTTGAATGTTTGGAATGTGGGCACACTACACACTCTGACACACCATCAGTGTTTTTATTGGCTGTTGCCTGAAACTAGTTTCACAAAGTTGAGAGTTTTGCAACTGTTGCTGCTGAGTTTCACAAAAGTTTCAAGTGTGGTGCAGAGGGCTTTACACCATGCAACTCAATTGCTACTTATTTGATTTTATTTTAGTTTCTACTGACTAAATTTGTATTTAAGTTTCACTGTGTAAAGTCAGCTTCAAGTATATTCCATAACTTAGAAAGAAACTGACAGTGACCTTTTTACATGGGACACAAACGCCTGTCTCCTGTGTTTGTTTGACTAATCCATCCACCCCACATCCTCCAAACGTGGACTTTCTCGCTCTTTATAGAACGTCATTTGACTTTGACAACACTGATCTGAAAATATATTTTCCTTGTTTGTTCAAATGCTGATGCTTTCTTTGAGTAAAATATTCAAAGACAGAACAACATCTTATATATGGCTCACCACAGTATCAAATGGAAATATCTTGCACAATTTGCCCCCCAAATTCAGTTATGTCACTCAAGCCCAACCAAAATACAAGTGGCTCGTGTAAACACCACAATCGGAAGATACTGATCTGATCTGGCCTGATCAGAATGAATCTGATTGAGAGGGTTCGGTGGTGTAAAGCCTTGATGATTTGAGCAAAAGGAAAATATTAACAAAGTAAATGCTTAATCTGATCGTTTCTTTCTGGTTGGAATAAATGCATTCTTCCTGCACATGTAGTGTTTTTCATGTGGGACAAAAACATGACAGTAACATTTTTTTCTTCTTTTTTCACTGGCTTTGGGCAAACTAGAGCCACTTCTTTTTCTGCTGCTGCTGTTACATTTCTAGCAGATCAGATGTTTCACAGTGGACAGAACCAGTTTGTGCGTGTCAATACAGTTATATTCAGATTAATGCTTTGATTTCAATCAGACTGAGGAGATATTGTCCATATAAACAAAGCTAATAATACTTGGTTTTACTGGAAACTTTGGGATCTCTTTAGACGTTGGACAATTCTGACTGCACAGCTTGAGTTTGTAATGACTGAACCCCTCTGGCAGGCCTGTGGGACTTAAGGTCAGAAGGGTAATTGGACACAGGTAGTTCACCCCCTCCCAGCCCCATGTGCACACTGCTGTGATCACATCCCTCTACCATTAAAGAGAAATGTGCTTTCCCCTGTGTGTGCTGTTATGAGTTTTTTTTTTAAACTACTTCCTGGTTGTCCCTCTCCACCTCCTTTATCAGTGGTAAAGCTTCTCCTTCTTCTGCTACACAAAGCAAGTTATTTTAATCCATTGTGCTCCAATCAGAAACAATCTTGAGACCAGCTCAAGAAATAAAGGACAGCAACATAAGAACCGGTACATGATTATACTGATATCTCTCCAGGCTGCTGGGAGAAACCCACTCTCCTCCTCTCCTCTCATCTTCCATCCCCAAACATCCAGAGACTTGAGAGGCATTTGATAAACAACCAATTTTTCGCCCTTGTGTGTTTGAGCGTGGGGTGTGGCGCGGGGGTGGTGTTTATTAGAAAGTGTATGAGGGGTGCGTAATTGGCTCCTTGTCTTGAAGTGAAAGAGAGGGTTTGGTAAAAATCTAATGCTCTTGTGGGAGTCTCTGAATAGGTCCTTTTGTTGGAGCGGTGACGAAGCATCAGTTATTGTGGGCTGCACAAGAATCATCAGTTCTGCAGGGAGCTTCCACGGCATGCACTCTCACAGGCTGGTGAGACGGGGGAAACAGAAGCTTGGTGATATCGGCGCGGTTAATCATCAATCCGTCCGTCCGTGCGCGTCTGGTGACAGCAGGCTATGAAATATATTTCAAGACACTCAGGAGGTAGAGCGAACTGACCACTGATCACAACGTTGGCGGTTCGATGTTGAGCTAAAAACTCTTTTATCCTAACGCATCTCTGGCTAAGAGCTGTTTTTGTGCCATAACAACCAATGGCACCTGCTGACAACTGACTAAAACAGGAAAACGAAGTGGCTGTTTCCATAATACATAATTTATAGGGTTTATCCAGATACACAAAGCATGCAGGCAGTGACTAACAATCTAAAGCAGACTAGAATAGTGTTGATTCAGGCACAAATTCAGGAACAGAGGTGGTACATTTCATTTTAGGTGGATGTTATGATGTCTTTTTTTTTATAACATTATTTTTTGCTGCATTTATACCTTTATTTGTTAGGGATAGCTGAAGATATGGCAAGAAAGAGGGGATGACACACAGCAAATGGCCGAACCAGCAGCCACTGCAGAGGACCAGCAGCCTGGTGGGGAGCACGCTCCACCAACTGAGCCACAGGGGCGCCCCGGGTGTTGTCATGTCTTGTAGTGACTTTAACATTTAGGCCTACGGTCAGCGGATTTCAGCTCTTGGTGCATGGCAGGGGAAACAGGAGCAACAGACTTCGAGCTTTACCCAAAATATAAATGTCTCTTCTGCCTGTCTCCAGTCTTTAGAGTTTTTCAAAACACTGTGTCATGGTTTGGGGCTATGTTATTTCCTGTTTTATTTTGTAGTCCTGGTCCTCCCTCATGTTTCTTGTCTTTACTTCCTGTCTTTGTCCTCTTCCCGCTCTTTTTGATTGCCATTTGTTTCACCAGGCTGTCCACCTGTATCTGATTAATTCTTTGTCTATTAGTCCCTGTGTTTCTCTGTTTCTGTCATTTTGTCGTCGTCCATTGTGTTGAGTGTCTGAGTCTGGTGTCGGTGTTCTCTCAGTGATTTTTGGACTTTCACCTTGATTCAGATCTTGCCAGCTTTGGTTTTGTGTTTTAGACTACCTCGTCATCAATGTAAGCCCGTGCCTTAGTTACTTTTTGTTTGGAAAAACAAAGGGTGGACCCAAAAAAAGCAGACTGAAACTAAGCAGGCGGAGTTGAAAGTGATTTAATAACAGTTTGCTTGACACACATAAATCTCTGAACAACTAGTATGTTGTTCACAACAGATTGGAATTTCTCATTCATTCAAGCAATTTGCACATTTTTAGCATGTGTTCCAAAGAGTCAGTACAATTGTCAACAAAATTGCACAATAACCGCTTGCATATGGCTCACTGATCAAAACTGATGAGTGAAACTGTCAAACTCTTCACAACTTCTAAACAACATGCAAAATGATCCATTCGTCTATCAGACAGACGTGTATGTTTCATAAATATCAATGACATGTCATGCTTGTGATGGCAAATGAGCTGCCAGGTGACCTTTAATGACCAAGGAATCACATGGATGTCATGTTGTAGCAAATTTCCTTTTCAGATCAACTGTATCAGTCAGTTAGGAGAAAAAAGGTGAAAGATAAACTAGTTTTTTACCACTACACCCCTGTATGTAACACATTGCTACAAAAATGAATTTACTGTATACATACAAATAAAGCAATAATAAGACAAATGCACTTACAGTTTAGAGAAATTTAAGACTGTTTCAAAAAATGAGCCACAACAATTGAGGAAAAACTGTAAATCTGGTGGTATGGAATTTGTTTTGCCTAATATAAAGTTTTATGTTTGTTGTTAAGTGTATTAATTGTATTTCCTGCTATTCCGTTCTGCGTTGTGCACAAATGCACACTTAGATTGATGGAGGTAATTATTTAAATGTGCATATAATTATGCACATTTAAATGTACTGTAATTAATGTAATTCAATTTTAACTATGCTATTCACATTTCACAATCAAATGTCAAGTAAACTACTGTAACCATAATTACTTAACACATTACTTTTTTGGGTTATTATTATCCCCACCAGGTGAGTGTGTGAGTGCGTAATGAACGGACCTGCATCTTGTCCGGATCAGCCAATTCTTTTTTTTGTGTGTGTACTTTCATATCTGTATGCTGAAGGACCTTCTGAAAACCTTGAAAAAAGGTCCATCCCATTCTCATGAAGGTGATATCTCAGGAACACTTTGTGGGAATTTCTTCCTTCAATCTTGATACAAGCGTCCACTTAGACCCAAGGATTAACTAATTAGATTTTGGAGATCAAAGGTCACATGACCTCACTAAAACATTTTTGATAACTGGAAACAAATTATGTGGGGGTCTTGGTAATGTTGGCAGAACTTTGCAAATCTCCGCTGGTTGCATGTGGCAGGTGTGATGATATTGCAGTAGGTGCTTCATCATATGTTGCCTGACAGGGATCTGCACTGTACTGAATGCAATCTTCTAGTTTATTTATTTATTTATTTATTTATTTATTTATTTATTTTGCAGATGTGTGATTTCTCTCTGGCAATAATGGGTCAATAATGGAAAAGGCGCATGACTCAAAAGAGTACATTTTTATTGCAAATTTATGCTCCAAATGTCATTGAGTAGCAAATGATAGTGAAAACTGTCCCTTGCCCCTCATTGTTGCTGTCTCCGACAGTGTGATTCATTCATTGATTTATTTTATTTACAATGACAGTGCACAGTGATTAACATTCTGTAAATGTGCCAGTATTACTCAAATGTTAAAGGTTCAGTAAAAGTTCACGCTGTTTTTTCGGAAGTTGTTCTCACATCCACGGCATTAGAAATAAATTAGCACAAATAAGCAGCTGTGAGTATATTACATGAATATTTCATTTGAAATGATTAAAACAAAAACATATATGCAATAAGGCAAAGCTAGGTGGCTGTTTACATTATGAATATTTTATAGGGTTTATCCAGACACACAAAGCCTGGTAAACATGCAGGCAGTGACTCACAAGGTAAACCAGACAGAAACAGTGTTGATGCAGGGCACAAATCCAGGAACAGAGATGATACATTTTGTTTCAGGTGGGTGTTGTAAATCACTGACTCAACACTCTTAGAAATAAAGCTGCTAACTGGAACCATAAAGAGGTTTTTGTCTTGTCCCCAGAGGAGAACCCTCTTAGGTTCCTGGTAATACCTTTTCTAATGGAACCCTATCAGAGTTCTACTGGAACCCAACATAAATGGTTAGAACAATCTGAAAGTTTTCCCCCAGAACCCCCTAACAGAGGTTCTACCATTAGATCCTTATATGGTCTAATGGTTCTGCCCAGAGTCCCTCCACCAAATTTGCTCTGGTTCTTGAATCAATTCCATTCAAGATTCTTAGAACCTTGGTGCTACCTTACAAACCAGTTCACGTTTCCACCAGATTGAGTGGAAACATTATAATCAAGGAACCATTGTCCATCAACAGAGGTCATTGCAGAATACATAACGACCTGACAGACCCTCTTTGGTTCCCAAGGAAAACCTACTACTTTTTGGTTCCTGCTCAGAAGCAACTTTTAGTGTTCAGAACCAAATAGAGATTAGAACCAATGGTTAAACCAGAATGGGTCTGGTTCCATTTAGGTGGAAAAGGCCCATCTGATGTTTTTATCCAGAACTTTTCCATGTTCTAAAGGTGCTAACAGGAGAACCTTTTCAATTCCAAGGGTTTTATCTAGAACCCACCCAGGGGGTTCTACCAAGAACCCTTTTATATTATAGTACAAAGAACCCTTGACAAAATAGTTCTTCAAGTATTTCAACAATCCCTGAATAACTTTTTTTTCTTTTTAGAAAGAGAGTTCTTAATGGAACCCTTACTCTTACAAAGAACTCTTGATGAAAGCAGACGGTGCCTTCAGGAAGAACCCTTTTGGAACCTTTATTTCTAAGAGTGTAACCTGTTGTGTGGATTAACTCTCTTTTCGGTTGCAGTGCATCACTGAGCCCGCTACCTTTCTCCTCGACTCTCTTGACCACGTAACTCTGTTCTCTGACCTCTCTGACCTTCTGTGGTAAATAATGACCACACTCTCCCAGAAGCCAAACTGAGTCAGTGCAAGTTTTGATTCAAGTTTTGCTCGTGTGTTTTATTTGTCTGAAAATGAACTCTCTATCAAAATCCTGAAAAAATCTTCAGCAGACAACAGGTTGAGAGATTTTCGTCAAGTCCATTCCTTTACCAATCAAACAGTCAGTGCCAATAGCAATTACATTTTCCAGGCGGCCCTGCAGGGTCGCCAAGACTAATCAGTTTATGTATAGCTTCCTTCCAAAGAAAAACAATGTACAGTAGGCTAATTGATTTTATACCATTTGTAACTGGTAAATGCATAGTTCTTCCAGTCAAGTATGAGTACTGTTACTATGGTTAACCTCACTACATTCCGCCCTCCTGTCTGTCCTTTTATACAGTTTTAATTCTCACCTGTCAGCCAACTTTCTGTCTAAGACGCTTCAGCTCCGACCTTTTTGCTCTCCCCAATATTGGTTGCTTGTAATACGGGTCATGTGGGAAATTAAGTGCTAAAGAAAATTTGTAAGACCTCAGTTCTCTCCAAGTCAGTAGCTATTGTCCAAATTCCTCTAAGAACCAGAAGTTATTTGTTATTTTTAGTCCCTTCGGCTGCACTTTTGACCTTGTTCTCTGATCTCTATAATCCGCTTGTCTTTCTGCATTTAACTTCCCCTTTGCACCCAGTGTAAAACTTAAACGAACAAAGTTGACAGTCCTTTCCCTTGACTAAAATACCCCTATGCTGTTAAAGCGCCACCATATTAATACTGTGGTGCTCTTAGAGTTTCATATCTCATATCTCAGATGCTGTTGAAGATTTTCGCCGACAGTAGGTTCACCGAGAAACTGTCGCTGTGTCATGGTGGATCAGACATCTCATCTTCAGAAGGGAAACACTTCAGGGGACTCAGTCAAACTCAGACAGACTCAAGAGAACAAAATGAACAAAAATAAACAGCTGTACAGGATGAAGCCGTGCGGCGAGATTTCCCCAGACTTTGTTTGGAGAAATGACATGAAAGCCAGAACAAAAGTTCTACAGAAGACATTCATATTCTAAGAATGTTAGAAAACTTCATTATTATTGACAGTATTTATTTTATAGTGACTCACCCGTGTAGTTTTATCTACTTTATAAATAGTTATACTCTGGCCTGGCAGGATAATATTCAAGGTTTGACCTTGGAGGGAAGATTTGAGTGTAAAATTTAAAGCTGAGATGCCCTCCCTTCACTAAATCTGATACATACTAGCATATCTATCTATATACACCGCTGCAAAAGAAATTGTTTCCCCTCTCTCCACACACACACAGATAAAACTGTGTGTGATTGGGACTGTCTGACCATAAAAGCTGGGTCATACCAGTATCTAAAGTGATGCTTAGTGGTTTAGCTTGAGGGGAGGCAAAGCAAATTCCTACGAATGTTTAGCTTAAAGTTAAACTTTGGCCAATCATTGCCTGCAAGTTTGTTCCACTGACAAATTGCAAGAACTCTTGCCAGTGCTGACCTTTAAGGAGGAAGAGAACATGGATGCATTATAAAATCCGGATACTGTACCCAAAGATGGCACCCATTAAGTCCGATAAGAGTTGTGCACATGGCACAGATGCCAAAAAAGTTTCTAGCTTCGGGGGTTTCAGTATCCCACTTACCTCATCTGCAACCTTCTGTTCGGCCTGTAGACTTTAAATTGTGATGGTGACAAAAAATCATTATAGGAGTCACAATTGTTTGCAGTTCAAGGTGCAATTCATTTTCATTTTATAAACTCTTTTATTTACTCTTTTATCGATTCCTTTATAATAGTGGTCTATGGGCAAAAGTCTGCACCATATCCAGGTCTTATTATACATCCATGACAGAGAGTCCAAGATAGATGTTCCTCAATCTAGCACCGCCTCCGTTACTGTGGTGGCACTTTCATGGTGTGTCATTCTCGGTTTCTGCTGGTCGTGTCTACAGGGGAACCCAAGATTTGCAACTCTCTCGCAAGATTATCTCATGGTTTCGGTTAAAATGATCACTCTGTCTGCGGTTCTATTCTAGACACCATGTCTGCTGTTGCCTGCTGACAGTGACAGCATGAATAATTGGGCTGCCGATGGTAGAAAGTTTCACTCAGTAACTGCTGAAGGTTCCTCTCTGGATGGCGATATTAGTGTTCTTCAGATTTTACAGTTAGACACTGGTTGTGACAACGGCCAGAAACAGGTAGAGGAAATTGGATCGCCTCCGCCACATTTAGCACTGTGTAATGTATTACAAAACATGAATTCATATTTGTACAGGTATTCAGGATTTTCAGGAACAAAGGAATTTCTGTTCATTTTGTTGATCCATTTCTGGCAATTATCGTGGTCCTTTGTACAGCAGGAAGCAACACTCTTCATGAAGTAAAAGTTTGTGAGTTTTGCATTCCGCTTTTTTGTAAAATTGAAGTTTGACACGACTGCACTGGTTCTTCCCAATTTCCTAGAAATCGCTGTAAAAAGTAGCGTTATGTAAAAAGTAAAGGTAAAAGTACAAAATTGTACACTTGATGACAGTTCACATTTAAGCGAACACATACTGAAGGGAGAGGCCACCACAGCAGCGGCAGCTTGTTTACTTCCTTTACTTCCCTGGATTTGCCTACTGGGAAAGCTAACAAATCTTACTGGCACCATTCTCTTTTGTTTCACTCTCCTCTGTTGGAGCATAAACTGCTTCTCAACAGATACATTGTTTACACACAGTTATGAGACAAGAGTCAATCATACAAATACACCTTTTACTGTAAATAAACTGGTAACTTATTGTCCCTTTTGCAACCACACTTAGCTCTTCAAAAACGTCTTCAATAGCCTCTTCAGCAGCTTTTCATTGAAGGAAATGGTGTACAATGGTGAACAAAGCGTGAGGCGAGAGACCTGTGCAGTGGAAAAAATAGAGAGAAGCTCCATTATCTAGAAAGTTGGCAATTAGCGCCTTGGCTACAGCAGTCCAGCTATCCCTGTGAGAATAGTCACTACATTACGAAGCTTTTAGAACCAAATATTTCACAAATATGCACAGATTAATTTTGCTTCACCATTTTGTGGTGAGTCCAGGCCTCAAGCGACCTAAGTTTGGTTGATTCACGCTTTGTAAACCCTTTGGAAGGTGATATTTTGCTTGAAAATTTCAGGAAATAATAATAGAAATTCAGTAAAGGAATCATGCTGAAGTATTTTTCAAACTAATGTAATATCTACAGTATAAGCTGGACATAGCAAATATTGCTTCAAATATATTGCATTGCTGCTTAATTCTGCACAATCATGGTAGCAGATGTTGATTCCATCATATCCCAGATGCATCTGTGCTATTTATTCTGGCTCTCTAGCTTGTACAAGTCTGGAAAGCTGAAGGAAAGTAAGTTCTCCCCTGGTGGCTCTCCCAAAAGCAGGCGGCAGATTTTCGCAGCTGAATCAAAATGATAAAAGGCTGTCAGACCTGGGATCAGAGCTCTGAGGAGGTGTCAGGTTCTGTTTTTTTTTAACGTCTTGATTGTAGGAAACCTTCCTCCATTCCTCATGCATGCCAGCGTGAAACCAAAGAGGCTGTCGCCACGCTGCAGTCAATCTCAGTAGGATATGGGGCCACTGATGGTAAAAATAAAATGTTTGATCAGGGCTGACTCATTTTGGCTGGTTCCCAGAAGAAGACAGAAATAGTATGTCTGATAACGGACCAAACTAGAAAACATTATAGAAACTTTTTAGGAATTTAAATAGAAATGTAAATACAACAACAACAACAACAACGGGATACATAGAAAGAAATCTTTAAAAATGTAGTTATTATATAATTACTGGGTACTTATTCTATTACTAATACAGGGTACGTGTGGATGACACTCTTGTCATCTAGTCCTCTAGTCACACACTCACTTGGTGTAATCACATGCTGATAATTCTGAAGTTGTTAAAAGTAATTTCCCTGGAAACTGTGTTCAGCCAGCATTACAGCTTATCAATGTGCAAGTTTACCTTTTTTTCAGCTTTGTGAACAGCTTTCTTTCATGAATACAAATCTAGCAAGATAAAATTTACGGTATGAATGACAGCAAGTATGGTTAATATATTCTTCCGATCACAAACTGTGAAGTTAATTTAGTTTGCTTGTCCATGTTTTGAGGCAAGTAGATTCAAAACAAACTGTTCTCTTATTGTTCTCTGTACTTACAAAGTAAGTTAAATATATATGCAGTGGTAGTATTCTCCTTGTTATGTTTAGTTTACAGGGTAACTTAACTACAGGATATGCGGGGTGTAATGTAAAGCACTGTTATAATTGAAAAGGCACTATTATAGAATAGGTATTCTGTTATTACAGGGTAGTTTAGGTGTTGTTACCACCTTATTCCCTTTTGCTCCTCATATAAGTATTGGTACATACTGTACTAGTGTAGTGTTATTACAGATGATTACACTGTAAGTCTGTAGTAATTACACTGCACACTGTGGGCTGTAATCTAAAGCATTATTGGAAAGCTTGTAAAAAGCTTGCTGTCTACAGTCAGTTCCATCCAGTAAAAAAAGGATTTCCATATACACCAGAGGCCTGAAGAAAACATTCTCCACGGATAACAAATAACCAGTTACCCCATGATGCATTGAGGCGCCTTTGTCCCCAAGCCAGTTTAATTAAAATAATCAATCTGGAACACAGCGGAGGTTTGCCTTTGTTTGCCATGCTAGGCCCTCATATCGCATTAATAGAAATGATTAATATTTAACGACAGCTTGTTTGAGCATTCAGGGGAACTTGTGTGGGCCACAGGTGTGCGAGATAAATTCTTCAAGTGTTGAATTTCTAAACTCAATTGAGAAATTTCTAAACTCATCACAAATCATCACAAATGTCGAGTTGTTGTTTCTGAACCATGGACTTCAGTTGCTGTTTGTGGACATGCCTAATCCAATATGTGATGAATAGAAAAACATGTCAAGACAACTATTCACAACCCCCAAATGTATCAGCAGTTAAATGCTGAAGACAGTAACAAGGACTTTTCCATCTTGGCCCTTGGTCAGGATCCAAAATATGAAGAACATAATAGAAACATAATAGAAGTGGACAGTGCGTTATCTTCCAAAGGTGTGTGGATACATTCACACCTGCAAGCCTGACATTTTGGAGTGCAGACATCTGATGAAGAGGACAGCACTCACGGCATTACCTTGCAGATGCTGATAATTTCGTACACTCAGGCTCTGCTTTCTTCCTCGTTGCATTTGTCAGCCCCATCTCACAGTGAAAAAACATCCACGCAGAAACATCTGTCCGACAAAATGGAAGACTGTACCAGAGACACAATGTGCCGACAGAAAATGGGCACGTCATTTAAATCAAATTATGTCAAGCCCGGAAAATAAACAGGGAGTGTGAAGAAAAACACTGAACAAGGATGTATAACAGAGGCAGAAATTTAGGTGGACAACATGACCCCATTACATATCTAAAATCACAGATACAAATATATTCTTAAAATTTAAAAGATACTTAAATCAGTGACTCTTAAAGTGGGATCAGTGGCAAATTCATTCATAATACATTTCTGTTTTTCATTTTTAAAATATAAAACAGTTCATAGATTACCTTCTAATCTAAAAAAAGAAGAAAAAAACTCCTAATAATCTTCACTCCTGCCAGTTAAGCATGTGTCACCCGTTACCATGGAAACAACAATGCAGTAAGTCGGAACCAAATGCAACAGGCAACAAAAGTAAAGTAACTGGAAAACAACAGCAAAACATAAATGAAAAATCAAAACAAGGAAATCTGATGATGAGCTCCTCCAGTATGGCTTGAAATGTCTTCTTTGTTGCACTGTCGTACCCATGAGGCAATGAAGGCCACCAAGTTTTGAATTAGCCTGTGTATGATGAGTCAAACACCTTCCTCTGTTAATGTGAGTCTGTGTATGTTCTGAAATGCACTTCAGTTTAGCCTTTTATCTTGATTTGTCAGTCATATTTTGTGTTATTTGCATCTAATTGAATTTCTGTTAACTGCGTTGTTATCATGGGTACTGCAATTACATTGCATTGCATTGTGTAAATATTTTAATACATTTCCAGTATCATTCTAATGAATTTATCTTGACTAACTAACACTAATGTAGTATATTCTCTAGCTTGTAAAGGGTCCTTGAAGGAGAAAAAATTGAGAACCTCTGACCTAACCAACAGCAAACAAGCCCATTATCCGAATGAGGATTATTTTACCAACAATGGCTAAACTTGTGGCCACAAGTTCCAGGGACTATACAGGCTACATCGCATGGAATCTATATAAATAGATATCATGCATGCAAAGGAATAAGCAGAATCTGTTGGCAAAGGACAAGATTTTGGTATCAGAAGTGTTCTGGCTTCTGTCTGTAACCAGTCACATGTGAACAGGTTTTGGTTGCTTGCAGGTAAACAGTCCATTTGTAGGGAAAAAAAGGTGGAGCACATTGGCCAAGATGTAATCCCTTGTTAACTTTTTAAAAAATGTAACTGTTTTCATATGCAGATATCTGTTTATAGAGATTAGCCTCTAACTCGATTGTTGCTTCTGAAGTTGTTAATCAGACTGTAAACAGTCACCAGAGTGCAGAAGAGGACATCTTGCCTTGGATGTCTGCTGGCTTCACCGCAAGTCCCAAAACACTGGCCACTTCCCCTATAAGCTAAATT
>JAJHUR010093257.1:0-16534 GCA_027495735.1 Lutjanus campechanus
GCACGGAAGCTAAGCAACGAAATGCTTTGGACAGGGTCAGCGGCAAAAAAAGTATTTTAGCCACTTAAAAGTTCAATATTATTAAGTCTATGCTATATTTAGAACATTTTCACTGCTTTATTTTTATTTGCTTTATTCAGAGAGACTTTTCTGACCAGAAACCACGCTTGTATAAGCCAAATATCCCTCTCTCCAAACCAAACAAGCTCCATAGGCAACTCAGTAATTTTGCCTCGCAGAACACTGGGGCTGCTGGTCTACTGCTGCTCAGAACTATTTTTTGTGTTATTGTTGGAGTTTTAATTGGACTGTTCGGATTCACCAAAGTCACTCAATAACACAAACTAACTAACAGACTGAGGCGTCAGTAGACCAGCAGCTCCTGTGTTATGCAAGGTAAAATAGCTGATTTCACCGATGGAGTTTGGTTAGTTTGGAGAGAGCGATATTTGCCTTATTTATGGCGTTTTTTTTCAGGTGGGCCTTCTCTAAGATACCTTTAGTTGCTCACCCTTTCCACAGATGTACAATGCTCAGCTCCCATGCTGGTGCTCCTCTCTGCTTCTCCAAACTGGTGGTGTGCTGACAGGCATCTGCTGTGGATAATACACTGACTATAGACTGACTATTAAATGTTGGTGTAAAAGGGCAGCTGATGAAGGACAGTCTTGCCCTCTGATTCTGAGTTACCGACACAAGAACTTGCCACTTACTGCACTACTGCATTACACTGGCAAGTATTTATTTCCATTTGTCCCAGTAGAAAAAGACAATGAAATAGAGCCAGAAAGGAAGCACACATCACAGCTTTTTAACAGTGTCAAAAGTGTTTAAGTGTGACATCACCTGTGAAGTGGCCTTTCAGGGGATGATCTACCTGCTCTGTCCTGATCTGCGGCGCTCTCTGACCTGCAGAGCTGAGCGTCGAAGCCCCGCTGGATACAGACTCCTCGTCCTGACTCAGTGAATAAGAGCTGTGGTAGCGTGACACCAGCCAGTTATTTCAGAGGACAGGAGGGAGATATAGCGTGATAAAATCATTTTTCCCTGACTCTCTCTGTCCTGCCTCCCCTTCAGATAAACGCTTACACACCTTTCATTCTTCTTCTGTGGTATTCTTCACATTAGGTTTTGTCTCCAAGCTCCAAGCATTCTATTATTCCCTAATTAGCAGCATTAATAATCTTCAATTAGGCATATAGCTTTGAGTGCATGTGGAAGTCTGCCTCTTTCATTCAGTGTGTGTGTGTGTGTGTAATTAAAGAGCAGTGCCAGCAGGGGGGACCTGTGTTAGAAAGGGTCACCAGAGCGAGCAGCAGGCCATCGCCAACCTTTGGTCATTATCTGCCGACACCGCCAATAAAGGCCTCCGGGTGTGTGTGTGTGTGTTTATGCTTCTGTATGTGTGTATATGTCAGGAGGCCACCTGCTAAATTACTTTACATCAATACTGTACAGTATGTGTTTTGCAATGTATGCATCTTTGTGTCACTTTAATTTAGCTTATAGTTAAGCACTAAAGCTTCACGTTGGGTTGAGTTGAACCCTTCCTGTTAACACTTCGTAGTTTATAAATCTTATCGTCACCCTACTGCAACTGAAGATTATTCTCATTATTGATTGATCTAGAGATTTTTTTTTTTGAATAACTGATTATTTGATTTGTCTGTAAACCGCCAGAAAATGCTTGTAAGTGTCCATCACAATTCCCCAGAGGTCTAAGCAATGTTTTTTTTTAAGTTGAGATGAAATTAAAAAAAATGTCTTTTTAACTCTCCTCTTCTATTGGTTATATCCAATGAGGGATTGGCCATCTGGAAAGTAGGCCAATTGAATGGGCCATCATTGCATTGATAAAAAAAAGAGTAATCATAAAAAATAACAATAATTTTGTCCTTAAAGATTTTGACTCATAAAGTATTTATGCATGCAGCCCAAAACATTTGAGATTGGCCCAGTTGCACTTTTAATAAACACATTCTCCCATGATCCCCTAGACCTAGCAAATGGAAAGGTCAAGTGAGGACAGAAACTTGAAATAGAGTCATCAGGCTCTGCCGCTCTCAGATTGTGTGCAATCATTGTCAGTCAGCGACTGTAGCGATTATAGCATGTGTCTGCATTCTAGTTAGTCAGTATGATTTTATTTAAGCTTTATATGTTGATATTTGAGTGTGGTTGGCGTTGGGTGAAAACAGGGACATTTTCTTCCCACTCTGTCACTGGTTATGATCATTTCTGACTTTTATCAGTCTATTTCTCAGTGTTTTTAGTTTGTTTTTATTTATTTATTTGGGGTTGTTTTGTCTGTCATGTGGTATGGATCCTCCCTTCATGCTGTCAGCTGCCATCCAGCCCCACAGAGAGTCACCACATCAATATCATGTTAAGACGAGGCAGGAATGTCTGTGTTTCTGCATTTGTTTGTTTCTTCTCAGAGAAGTTTTTTCTCAGGTGTCTGTGTGTGTACATGTGTGCACGGACTCTTGTGTGTTTATGCCATCTGCACTCCAGAGTGTGTCGTCTCTCCTGTCAGGTGGTGTGTGTGAATTGCCATAGGTTGATTGGTTAGCCTGAGAGGCAGCAGCGGGAGTAAAGGCAGGTGCTCCGGGGCAGCAGGGGGAGAGCCTCGGCGACATCCCCCAGCCACAGTGCCTTCCCTCTGGGCTCCCAGCTCCGAGCGGTGCCTAGGTAGCTGGGAGGCAGCTCCAGGCTCCTGGGGCCCTGCTGCTGGGGAGAGATGCTTGGGATACGGGGAGGAGGGAGATGTGTGTGTGTGTGTGTGTTTGTTTGTGTTTGTGTGTGTTCTGTGGGGGGATCCCAAGCAGATTTGTTTACCGGTAATTAATTCACCTGATTGACATAACAGCTGCCGGAGCTATGGGAAGGCAGTGTGTGTGTGTGTGTGTGTGTGTGTGTGTGTGTGTGTGTGTGTGTGTGTGTGTATGTGTGGATAATATATACGGTACGCTGCCATGCATAGTCACTGTGTGAGCACATTTGGCTGCATACCTGTTGTGTGTGTGTTTGCCATCGAGGGCATTTCCATGTGGCAGGGCTGGGAGTCGGGTTCCTGGCAGAGCAGAGCAGCTCGGCAGCTCTCCGTCTTCCATCGATTAGACCCGTCTGTCGGCCGGCAGCCCTGCTTACACACTCCTGCCTCTCCTCTGCTAATCTTTATAGAGTTGACTTCACTGACAGAGTTATTGGAGCACTCGAAGCTGAGGAGAAGGAGGGCTGTGACAGGAGGACAAATGGGGGAGCTGAGAGGAAAGGGTGATGGCGATGACAGTGAGGAGGAGGAGAGGAATTCCTAGTTTGGTTACAGAGATGCAGCAGGCAAGATGAAGCCAACAGTTTGTCTGCAAATTCTGTCCGCAAGCCACGGAAACAACACGTATAAAGTTCACATTTTGACAAGAATTTTCAATTTGGTTCTAGTCTTGTTACAGTTGCTTCAGTTGCTTGTTGTTTTGTACCTGAGTACACAGCATCATCATCTACATAATATTTGTGTATGTTGTTGCAGTGGTGTAGAAATGCCTGCCAACTGCAAGATCAAGAATGGCTTGATTGTTTTGGTACAACTTGCTTTCACACCTGATGCAAACTTTACTTGAGTAGATGTGAAGTGTATGTGAGACCACTTTTTGAAGTGGACCCGGGCATGGATCAACAAACCGTGCCTGGGTATGCTACAAAGTGTTCACATTGATAAGTGTACTCTGATCCAGGCCCGGGTCCCTGATGTGAAAGCCCCCTTAGTCACTAACTGAACTGAAATTAGTTAAAGACACATTTAAGCCTTTTATTTTTGTTTTGTTTCCAGATTTAGTCAGTGGAACTTTAATCTATTGGTCAAATTTTAGTCAAAACCTTAATTTTAATCAGTGTTTTAGTCATAAAGTTCTCAGATCGTTCCATGATACTCTGATGGATTTTGCTGAAGGATATTTCTACCTTGAACTGTGTTGTGTGACGAGCTGAGAATGTGTTACATTCTTTCATATCATATAAGAAACTATGTAAAAGTTGTAATTGATGCTTCTTTATTGGTTATTTGACACTGATGATGTTTATTACCTGACAAAACAGACTTTTTATATGTTACTAAGGTCCTGATCATGTTTCACTTAGTTGAACTCTGTTTTGATAAATCAGCAGTAAAAGTGTGTAAACTGTGTATATAGATAGCATTATCTGGGAAACACTTGACAGACAGACAGGAAGATGAGATGCACACTTTTTAAGCTCAATACAGCTTGGTTGTCCACCACAAGCAGCTGACTATTTTGTCTCTTCACTCATCAGGACACAATGCAGAGATTATATTGTGAGTTTTTCCTTTACGTTGTCATTATAATTTAGCAATGAAAATTAAAGGATGCTATGGTTTTGTTGCTTTTTAGCCTTTATTTGATAGGAAATGAGGAAGAAAGTGGGAGGAATACATGCAGCAAAGGGCCACAGGCTGGAACTGAACTCTTGGCTGCTGCTGAGGACACATAGCATCTATACATGGGGCGCACACTCTACCAAATGAGTTACTGCAGCATTACTTTGTTGACAAATTTAACACTGCATGAATAAACAGTATCTATGTATGAACACATCCATTCATACACATTTCTGCTTATGTCTGCATGGATCTCAATATTACATGAAGTATCAGTCTTTCTTTGCACCAAAGATAAGTTCTTTACATGAACAACTTCAACCTGTCTGCTTCTTCAGCAGTATTCACTGGTTTTTGTGTGCAGCTGTGGAGCAGACAAAGAATGAGAGAGAAGAAAAAAAAGAGTGTGTAGCAGATATAAACAGAGGTATGAGAGAGACACAGTCAGCCCTTGAGTGAATAATGTACACTCATAGAAGAGTTGGACTGGTCTGTGTGTGTGTGTGTGTGTGTGTGTGTGTGTGTGTGTGTGTGTGTGTGTGTGTGTGTGAAAACTTTGTGTTCAGAGCCTGAGGGCAGTATGGACTTTTAACATTTTTATGTGTTTGTGAACACGTTACTGTGTTTGGGATAGAGGGAATGTGCATGCAGGTCGCTGAAGACTGTACGGTCAATCCAGGAAGGTCAGGCTGAGCCCTCACAAAACGCACACAGGCTCTCTCACACACACACATTCAGACACACTCGCACTAACAGGTCGGTATCAGTGTTGTTGTGGCCAGCAGGTAGCAGTGTGTTGGCCTGCTTGTCTGGACCCAGATAACAGCGGATCCATTACCCCCTGGAAGCTGAGGTCTGATCACCGGACAGATAGAGCCGCTCACTCACTGTCTGTGGGCCATCCAGCCAGCCAGCTAGCCAGCCAGCCTCCGCTGTGGAGCTAAAGAGGATCACAATCGGGGGCAAAAGGGGAGCAGACCCCTTCTGTTAGAAGAAATGATCAAATACATGCCCGATGATACAGAAGAACTATTCTTTCTCATTTACTCAAAGAGAGGAAACTCAGAGATGCCTTTTTAACGTCTCTGCTTACAGTTTCAATATGTCGATTAGTGAGATTTGCCTGTTTTAGCGAACATGAAATGACCCTGATTATCAAACTACCTCACCTTTTGTATCTCTTGTTTTGGTTTTTGGAAGAAAAGATACATTTTTAATAAAACAGCCTGATTATAGTTACATGAATGATTTCGTTAACATTGTGTAGTTCTGTTAGACGTGCCATATAAATCAATATCAACCAATAGCTTACAAAGTTTCAAAGAGTAGTAGGTCCAGTTCCCAATCTTTAATGGAATAGTTTGATGTTGTTAGGAAATATGCTTATTTGCTTTCTTGCCAAGGCTTAGATGAGAAGATTATTACCACCCTCATGTCTGCACAGTAAATAAGTAGTTACAGGAAGCAGAAGTTAGCTTAGCTTAGCATAAAGACTGGAAACTGGGGGAATTAGCTAGCCTGGCTCTGTCCGAAGCTAATAAAATCCATTTATCAGCGACTCTAAAGCTCAATAATCAACATGTTACATCTGATTTGTTTAATAAAGACCAAAAAAATGAGAAATTGTGGTTTTATGAGAGTTTTATGAGATTTATTTGTAGCTTGTGGTTTCTACTCCTTTTTTTAAAAAGGGCAGGTCCATTATTTTTGTGTTTTTTTTTTTTTTTAGCCATTCATAACATTTTGCAGTCGTGTTAGTTGTGTTTTTAAATCCAAATAATCTAATTTTGGTCAAAGTCTGTATGTTTTAGCATCAAAATATTTTTCCCAAGCCCTTCCAAGCCCATTTTCCAAGGTGACCTGACAGGTGTCTGCAGGATGATGTTGCTACATATGAATCCCCTGTGTAAGGAGGGGAGGGCATCAGCACCCTAACCAACATCACTACTTTTTTCTAATGACTGAGTGGGAATTTCCATTTGAAAAACCCTGAAAAGAGCATAGATAGTGCTTTAAGAATTAAACAATTGAGATGTAACATATGCTGGTAGGTGGATTTTGTCACCTTTGGACAGAGTCAGGCTAGCCGTTTTCTCCAGTTTTCAGTCTTTATGCAAAGCTAAGCTAACCAGCTGCTGGCTGTAGCTTCATATTTACCCTACAAACATGAGTACGGCATCAACCTTTTCATTTGAATCTCAGCAAAAAGCAATTTAGTGTCATTCCCGAAATGTTGAACTACTCCTTTAAACAGATTGCTCCCTGATCTCCCAGGCATTCAGGAGCTTTCACCTTTAAGAGAGACGTGAAAAAAGGCATCAATGAATTTGTCCCTCCTGGAGCGAGTAGGGGGAAAAAAAATGTATGTTTCCCTCAAAAAAACAAATATAAACTGAAATATCCTCAGATCAGAGCCACACACAGAGAACACCCTGGAAGAGAGAATAAATGAACAGAGAGCTTGAGATTTCGGAAATATTGAATGCTTAATTGATCTGGAAGCTCTTTCTCCAATATGGTGGAGGAGGTATGGATGGACGCAGAATTAAGACTGAAGATGTTGTATGTAGCGAACAAGCGGGATCATTTGTTAAAACTGGGTGCTGAATGGACGAGCGAGTATGAGTATTTAAAAAGGAATGAAGATAATGTCATGAAATGCAGCTTGAATGGTTTTATGGAGGTGGGGAGAGAGTGAGAAAGACAGAGGAGTGTGACATGTGTGTGTGTGAGGAGTTAACAGTGTTCAGGTGCTGCTGTGTATTGGGTTTGTTTGTGTGCAGAGAGGGAAAAAGAGGGAGATAGTGGCAAACAGGGCAGCTATCAAAAGCCACAGGCTGCTTTAAACTCCATCTCTGTTTCTTCTTCTTCTCTCCCTCTTTCTCCTCTTTTTTTTTCTATCTCTCTCCTCTCTCTGTCCCTCCCTCCCTCCCTCTCTGCTCCCTGGCCATGCTGATGATTGACGGCCTGAGGGTTTTAATGGGCACTGGAGAGCAGGAGCTGAGGTCGGGGTTGTCATGGCAACTAGGAGAAGGGGCCTTTTGCTGCTGCTTCACCTGAGTACTGTGGAGCCTCGTTGGCTGGTTGAGGAAGGCAGCCACACACACACACACTCGCCACACATACTTACATGCCAGCACCACTTCCATTCACTCTTCCTTCTCTCCCTCTCTCTCTCTCTCTCTCTCTCTCTCTCTCTCTCTCTCTCTCTCTCTCTCTCTCTCCCTGAGATGCCCTGCCGTTCATCCAGCTACCTCTGGCCTCTGCTCTTCCTTCTCTCATTTTCATTTCCATCCTCCTTTTCTCTTTTTCTTTCTATCCTTTGGAGATAATGCTCCGCGATACGCCACCGCTGGTTAACTCTGTGTGTGTGTCTGTGCGTGTAATATACTGCATTTAGCCTATTTTTTGCTGTCCCATTGTTCAATCACAGCTCACAACTGTACACTTTACAGGGCTCCACGAAGTATCTCAGATCTAAGGCTGGGCAATATGGCTTAGAAATAATATCTCAGCATTTTTAGGCTTTGAGATAAACTCTCAAATAGTGTGAAAATATGATGATCTTATAGAATATGATGCATTGTTGTACATTAAATCAGTGGTTCTCAACCTTATCGAGTCACGATGCCTAAGACAGATCAGGTTAGTGTTTGCAGCCCCCACATCCCATCCCAAGACTTTTCAGGAATTACTGTATAGATGAAAGCTACCAAAATCACATTATATCAGTGGAACAGGTATTATGATGTAATAACCATTCTCCAGTCTATAATACTGCCCTGATTTCCCATCCTGCTTGCTGACTGAGCAAAATGCAAATATGAATTTTTGTTCTATTCAGAACGTAGTGGTTTATGTTGTGTTGTAATTTTTGTGCTAGTTTGTTTGTAACCATTAACATTTCTTGAGGACAGCTGTGTTTTGTATATTTTTGAGTGCTTGCCTCTTGTTTTGAATGTCTTCAAGGGGCTGATATTGCTGCAAGCTGCTTCCTGGCTCCCATTCTTTTGCCGCTTGCCAAAATATATTATTTTATTTTATTCTTCACAACCATTTTGTGACCCCCAGAAATTATCTGGCAATAGCCTTGGGGGGTCCTGAACCCCAGGTTGAGAACCACTGGATTAAACTACTCAAAAGATCGGGCTGAGTGATGCCGACAAAGTCAAATATCACCATATTTTTGAACAAATATCTCCATTTTGATATTGCAACAATATTGTAGGGATGACTATTGGTGTTATCACAAAATATTGACATGTGATATAATATTCAATGAGATTTTTCATAAATAATCATTAGTAATGTGGATATAATGACTAGACTTCCCTTTATTGTATATATATCACAATATAACGGTATCCAAAATCCAAGACAATATCTAGTTTCATATCACGATAATAATATAATATTGACATATTGCCCTGTGTGCTTTTGTAAGAGATTATGTAAAGTTGCTCCATCCCTCAAACTAATTTATTAATTCTGTTATGTCTGCCACAGAGGTCTTCAGTCTAAAATTTGGACACAATCCAAAAATGACCACTGAAAAACCTGCCTGTTTTGTTTTTTTTTTTGTTTTTTTTTTGAAAAGAGACCTCATGGGGTCCAAGTCACAGGACACAAAATTAGCACCAGCCACCAGCCAATATGTAAGTGGCACGTAGATTTGCTTCACTCACCAGCCAAAAGAAACAATGGTAATCTATTGAGTAGCTGATAAATTAAAACATTCACTCGCCATTTGGCTGTTGGAGTTAATTTTAATTTTTTGAGAGTCAGACCACATCCAAATGTACAACTGAATAATTAGACTTGACCCAAAATGACCCCAATAGACCTAAACAGAGAGAGAACACCACCTAACAAGCCATTTGAAAGGGGGCGAAACATTTCCGTTTTCCTCCTGCAATTCATGGTTCACACTAATCTTTACTCAAAAAAAACAACACATTTTTATCTTCCAATGATTATGATTGTGATCAGAGCTGATAATGGGTCTCCATACACTGACACAGATTTGAGAAAAGCAGCAATTCAACAGAATCAGATCCTTTTAGACTGAATATAATATTGATGGAGCCCAACTCTGGCCCTGGGTTGTATCTCAGTTACTAGGAAAAGAGTGGAATTGTGAAAACGTCCACTGGGAAGTCTCTATTATTTGGCGTTTTTTGCCCTCATTTGATAGTGAGCACTTGAGATAAGAAACACAAGGGAGAGACGACTTACAACCAAGGTCCCCAGTAAGAATCGGGTAGCAAATGCTGCGGCCACTTCAAACATGTCCCTGACCAGCAGGTTGGTAGGGCCCTCTAAAAGCTTTAAAAAATTAAAAAGGAAGAAAACTATGTATACATCTCATATAAGTGAGGTTAATGTGCATCTTCAAGTTAACCCAAACCTATTGTTGATTTGTATATTATGTTGCCTCTGCTGTGTTCGATAAATAACATAAATTATCATTAATAACTTTGTGATGCTGGGGGCATTGCTAGCAGGGTAGCTCCTTTACTTCCTGGTTTGGTGGATTCTCTTAAATGCTTGTCTACTGTTAAGGCTAATTGATGGACTAGGTGTGGTGGAAAAAATAGATTCTTAGATGCATTGAGATTCTTTCTTGACAGATTATACACAAAAAAGTCATTATGATTACCTATAACAATTTTGTATGTTCCTTACGACTGAACCTATTGGATGGTGAAATGTGTCATGTGCGTCGTGTTTACATTCTAAACTAGGCTACTTCTTCAGTTTTGGTGAGGATGGCTGAGCGTGAACAACCGCAGATGGATGCAATCCGACCAGCACCTCTCGGCTTAAAAAGCTGGAAGCATTTTGGCTTCTATGAAGTTGAGGGAAAAAGGGACCCAGACCAGAGTCACACTGTGTGCAAGTTGTGTCTAGACTAAACTAATTATGGATCACTGCAAGAGTAGCAAGTAGTCACAGTGAGAAAAAATAAATCATATATTGAAATCATAAATTTTGATGCATCAATAATCATTTTATAATCACGAGTGCCAAGAGATTCCCTCTGAGACATTCCTCCGTCTCTTCTTCTCTCGTTCTCCGTCTCTCTTGTTTGCCAGCTCCGCCTGTTTAAATGTCCGCTCTCTGCTTGTGTCTGACTCCTGTGGATCTGTCCATGTCCACACTGTGTAAGTCCCACAGATTCACACCCTCTTACCAGTGCAGTGTGTTCGTATGTGTTTGTGCGCCTGTGTGTCCTGCCTCATGGCCCCGGGGCCTGTTAGTTAGTGTCTGGGCCGTGTGGGTCAGCTGAGGGATGGAGGGATTGTTTGCTCTGGAAGTGAGTGAAGCTCTAGTTACAGTGGGGGGAGGGGTTGGAGGAGAGCGCTGTGTGTGTGTGTGTGTGTGTGTGTGTGTGTTTAAATTGTGTTGATAATCTATGACTGTTTGGTACCTGACAGACTTAGTAAAATTAAAAAAGTAATATTATTAGTAAAATGACAGCTACAATTATCCAACAAGTCCTCCAGTATAATCAACAAAATCATTTATTATATGAGCAATTTTCTGATCTGCCATCTGCATGGTTAAAGTGCTTTTAGGTGACCAGAACTACCTTGTTAAGGTTAAAGAAAGGCTGGGGTCATTGACATTGTATCAGTATGTAATAAGGGCTCCTTGTAGCTTTAAAATCCCTCTGCCACAACATTGGACCGTCCTGTGTAACTTTTTTGTTTCTTCCTCTAATCATACTGGCTCAGACAAAACAGTCATGACCAAACACCAACTGTCAGCCTCACTGCCTCAGAAGAAAACCAGAGCAGTGAGAGTCACATCTGTCTTCTCCCCGATGTTGAAAATCATTATGATTGCGAGCAAAGATGAAGGAAATATTACCAGAAACATATTTGGGGGCCATGTTCAAACTGGGGTTGCATGCAGGGATAAAGCTGCTCCGTATAAATCAAGACTGTGGTACTGATTAATGATTTTATACATCATTCATCAATATGGAGTGTGATTAAAACAATGTTATGAAATTAATCAAACCCACCAAAGCATGGGAGTGTGCTGGATAAAGAATGTCAATTCTTTAACACAATGAAATTTGTCTGTTTTGTGTATTAAAACATTTTGAAAGCTGATAAGAAAATCAGATTCATATTCTTGTAACTTGGAAAAGAAAAATGAAAAAAAAAGGCATATTTTGTATGTTATGTTATGTATGAAAAAAAGTTTTATAGAAAAACATGTCTGTCATCTGCAAATTAAAGGTAGAATTCATCGAGAGAAAGAGCAGCGATGGCTCAGAGAAAAAAATGTTATTTTTTGATTGTTTCGCAGTGGTTATATTCTAAAGCACAAATAAACACAGCCACACTTCTGTACGACACCGGATTTTGTGTAAATTGCAGCTGAAGCAAACCTTCACCTGGTCGCTGCATCCTCAGTCTGCTCTGCCTGTGTGTCTGTGTATGTGTGTGTATCTCTCTCTGCTGCCCTCACAGACAGAGAGCAGAGGAGAGAGACAGAGAGCGTGATGTATTTGTTAGTCAATACATTTTGATAGAGCCCTGACCTCTCAGCCTGCACACTGATATTGGCTGGGGGCTACATGCCACTTCCCAAAGGCCCAGAAACAGCTTGAACATAGCAAAAATAAGAGAAAATAAGAAAATAAAAGCAGAGGGCAGAGTCTCTGCAGATACAGCTGTCACCACAGACTTCTAGTGGGTTATAAGTATTGATTGATTTATTATTGATTATTCTTATATGACTCTATAAATTGTTTTCAAAGAAAATACTGCATAGTATACCTTTAAAGTATTGAAAAAGATATTGTTTTGGATGTCAAAACTTGGACATTTGATCCCTAGTCCTACATGGAGGCACTTACTGGAAGGCTTTTAATTTGAAACAGTTGCAGGAAGTGTTGAGTTTGGACATGGAGGAATGTTATTGTTCAGTCAGACATTGTGTACGTGTACAATTTGCACATTTTCACACAGTTTTTGTCGGTCAGTTTGGAACTGGCCAACAACAAGAGGAAGCTAAAGAGGAATGGATTTTTTAACAGCCCAACAAAGTCCATCTGAAAACAGTTTGTCTCCTTTATTATGGAGAAAGAAACAGGAGTTGTGAAATTTTATGTCTCTTCCTGTTCATGATTCTGCTCCTCTTTGCAACTGACAGCTTCTCGCCACATTTTCAAGTTCAGCTAGTTCTGAAAAAGGTTTGAAAAGGCTGTCTGTTGCGGTCAGACGGTGCATCATGGTTGTACAAACCACAGTCCACTGGAAGTACGCTGAAGCCTTAATGTTCCTCCTAAACTATCCGCATCTTGACAAGATAGCTTTGTGCCTTTCATCAAGTAATTTATCACTGTGACTAAAGAATCATATCTTCATCAGTTATCAGTAATTGCTCCATTTGTGTTCAGAAATTCAGTGAGCGTAATCAGGGCTGAAAGTTTTGTAGCAAATAATTTCTGCACGCCATATCTCTCTTTCCATTATTTTCAGTTAGCATGATTATTTTAACACCTTGCTGATTGTCCTGAACATGAACACTGAGAATAAACTGTTTTCTTCTGTTTTTTTTTGTATTTTTTCAGAGTGCGGCCGCTGCTCCCAGTCCAGTGATGGGCAACATGCCTCCCAACGATGGCATGCCGGGAGGACCCATGCCCCCGGGCTTCTTTCAAGTAAGAGAAAGAACTTTCTCACTGACTTCATCCCCTCATCCACCCCCACCGTCACCCATCGTACGCCCCCGACTGCTCCCCTGCCCCTCCCGTAGCCATCGCTAAGCCTATCCTTCTGTCTCCTCCTCCTTTTTTAGCCTCTTTAGCTGTCCTAATCCCTGTCCAGATGTGTTCCCTTCTCTGTCTCTCTGCCTCCGTCCCATATGTCCACGCTCGGCTTGTTAACTCCTGCTGCTCTGTGTGACGCTGTGGATAAACTGACTCCTAAAGAGAGTTTTTGTGATGAATTGTATCTGCTCAAATATGAAATGTTGCTTTAGTGAGCGAGCAAAAATGCGAGTAAGATGGGGTTTTTTTGGTTGAGGAGAGGAGAGGACAGGAGGCTATTTTCTCTGGTTTGTGTTGCTTCACTAATTCCTCCTGTCATCACTGTTCTCTGAAGGCTGTCTCTGAGGCTGACGAGGTCACACACACACGCACACACACACACGCACACACACTGTTGTTCTGTTTCCATCACTCTCTGCTTTCTCTCTCACACGCAAACATGCACACACGCAAGCCTCATTTGACACTGTGACACACATTAAACTAGTAACACTTAAAATATCTGCACACTCAGAGATTCACTGAATTGGCAGAGGTGACAAAGATAACTGGAAAACTGTATTCACCTAAAACTGCCAGACAACTTAAAGTATATCTAAAAAATATATTACTATCAAGACAGTTGTTTAAGTGCAGACGTACTTGCACATAAAAATCACCTGCAAATATTAGATTTTGTCACGTCATATTATTACCAGTCCAAGCTTTGGGAGCAGTTACATTTTTATGAAAGTAAAGGAAGAAATCTGTCTCTGTCTCTCTTTTTTATGGGTCAGGCAGACTGTCCCATAACCAAAAGTGTCCAACTTTAACCATTTCACCCGCTGTTCATCCTGCTCAGGTGTCCTTGAGCAAGACTGTACACCTGTGACACTCGTCTTTCTCTGGATAAGAGCCTTTGATCGGATCGTTCAACATGTTTCTTGCTGGAAGTCGAATAACGGGATTGATACCACACTTGTGTCTGTTTCGCAAATATGAAGCTACAGCCAGCAACCAGTTAGCTTAGCTTAGCATAAAGGATGGAAACAGGAAAACAGCTGATGTGGCTTGTCCATAGATAAGAATTTGTGTCTATTAGTATCTTTTAAGCTAACAAATTAAAAAGTGATGTCTTGCTTGTTTAATATGTTGAAAAACAGAAATAGAAAAATACTGCATTGTTTTTTTTAACACATTTTTTTCAACTTCAGCTATGCTAACCAGTTGAGACATGACATGTCAATAGAGTGCTGGTCCTAAAACCTAGAAATGTGTGAGCGTATTAGCACTTCTGGTTCCCTCATCTGGAAGTCAATGGATTTTTGCCTGAAATTAGGTCTGTGGTTCACACAAGTTTATGATATTTTCATGTTTTGCTCCACAAAATGAAATACATCAGTAAATACCCCACACCGTATTTTGAAGCTTTTACTCGTGTTAAGAAGGGCAGTTGTTCACAAGTGTTTAAATGAGACTACCGAAGGTGTTCATTTGTGAAGATTATCTTGCTGAACAAAGCTTGTCAGTATCATAAACTTTTGTTCACCACAGAGATTATTTTCTGCACTGATCTGAAATCCAGTGGAAAAGTCATATTAGCTTTTTGTGTGGAGGGAACCAGAGTGATGCTAACTTTCTGGTTGGCCTATAAAAATATGTCATCCTTGCAGCACTTTATTAAATGTCTTTAGATGTGATGGTGCTGTATGCAGAGTTTGTTGCGTTTGGACTGTCAGGCCAGAATTTCCCATTTCCAATCTTTATGCTAAGCTAAGCTAACCAACTATTGTCTCTAGTTACATATTTACCCTGATGGTATCTGTTTTCATATCGAACTCAAGAAGTGCAAGAAAGCAAGCAAGGGTATCTCCGAGAAATGTCTATTCCTTAAACTGTGAGGACAAACAGTCCTGACTGTTGAATTAAAAATGCTACTTAGTGCTGAAATAATTTGTTGCTTAATCAGTTTATCAAGAGAAAACGTTCATCCGTTCTAGTTAATAAATGAGGCAAAAGTGCCAAGGATTTCAGCTCCGCCTTCTTGAATGTGAGGATTTGCTACTTTCTCTGTTTTGCCTCTGGTACATGTTTAACTGAATTGGAAAAATAATCAACAGAATAATTGAAAGTAACTTCATCTCTAATGACTGAATATATATCAGGTCAAAGCTTTTATTAATAAAAGTGCAGAGTGAAAAAATAAAGTATACCATAATGCTCCTCATTACAAATGTGCTCCTACTAGTGGTTTAGTGTGCCTGACATGTAAAGACATACAGTGTGGAACTGTATCGTCATTTGACTGTGTTGTCTTGTACTGGTTGATTGACAGGATGTCATGTGCTGTGCGTGTGTGTGTGTGTGTGTGTGTGTGTCTGTGTGTGTGCGTGTGTGCGTGTGTGTGTGCGTGCTGGGGTCATGGAGAATGTTAATGATGTATGAGCAGTGAGCAGGCCAGGGAGAAAGCTATCTGATGGTGTTGCATGAGTGACATTGCTTTCCATAAATAGACCCTGTGTGCATGTCAGACAGACAGACAGACAGGCAGGCAGACAGGCCGATAGACAGACAGGTTGGGCAGAGGGGAGAGCAGTATCCACTCCCTTCTCTTCTCTTTGCTTAGCTCAGCTAATCAGAGGAGCAAAGCAGGCAAAGGTAAAGAAAACAAGAAAAAAGTAAAACAGACAAAATGTTCTCTGCACCTCTCCGAACTTTACATCAGCTCTCCCTAAATCAAGCAGGCAGCGTTGCCAGAACAGCAGCATATTTAAATCAGTTGTAGCGTGTCCATATGGCATCTTTCAACTAGAGCTAGAGCTAAAACCACACACACTGCTCAGGTAGCTGACATTCACTCCCTGGTGAACTAATGGTTGCGGTCGGCAGGGAAAGTGCAGGCTACTGAGTTTTCTGCAGTTCATTTATTCACTCAGGTGAAGGGGAAGAGGATTTTTTTAGCTTTTCTTCCTGCATATAGTTGAAATTTTACTCATGTTTTCATCTCAGTTACACTAGAGGTAAGGTCAGTCCACGTTTGCAGACTCAAAACTCAAACTCACTGTTGATTATGTTTTTGAATTGTGAATGGATTGTATCTACTAAAACAGAATTTTCTCTGTGCTTTAGTCATTCCTCACCTCAACTCGGGGTCTCAACTTCTCCTCGCCCCCTTTTCCCTCTCCTCTCTCCTTCATACGCCTGGCATCCTCCTCCCTGACATTTCCTCACTCTCTCCATTTCCCTTGTCTTTGAAACTATTATTTTCTCGCTCTCATACACACCACTTCAGTGACACATGCTTACTCACCGACTCCGTTGTGTGTGTGAAGCGTTCACGTGTGCTCTATCTGTGTGTGTGTGTGTGTGTG
>JAJHUR010093258.1:0-12050 GCA_027495735.1 Lutjanus campechanus
TTTTTTTTTTCTCTCGCAGAGGCTGGTGTGATAATGTGTTCACTGCTGGTTTTCCTGGTTTACAGCTAAACTCACACTATTCAAGCTGCAAAAGGAAAAAGCGTTCAGAAGTGGGGACAGAAACAGGTTTAAAAAGGAGAAACACAGGTTTAGTAAGGCGGCGAGAGAAACTAGTTGACTGTAGCCTGAAAAACTTCAGCAGCAATTCTCAGCTAACGTCTGTAGCTTGAGACTGTGACCTCACCTGGTTGATGTCATCATTGAGTCGACAGGTCAGCAGCTCTCTGCGGAGTTTCTCCTCACGGCGAGCTGCTTCGTTCTGCCACGTGACACAGACAGAGTCCAGAGAGAGAAGACGAGCCTCCAGCTGCTCCACTCTGAAACCTGTCCAACCCTGACAGAGGTACACAAAGTATTCACGTCCATTACTTAAATACATACAGCAAAGTAAAAAGTAGAGTAGATTAACTGATGATTGACTGTGTTTAAAATATTACTTACTTACTTATTATGAACAAAATGTATCAGTAGTACGTACTGATTGTGCAGTAAAATGTCTCCTGCTGTGACTGATATCTGATTCTATGTAACATTATTTGATTGTTTGTAATGATGCATTAATGCTAGATCGGCATTTTACTGTTGGAGCAGCTCCAGGTTCACAGTTTGAACTATTTTATATACATTTACTTAGTTTAGTCCAGTGGTTCCTAACCTTCCTAGCTCGAATCTTTAAGTTTTAGTGAAATATTGGATCACTTGAACATTCATTTAAATGAAACCATGTGAGAAGTTTAGAGGAGAAACACATATTATACATTTTTTATGAGATGAAAATGTGTTTTTGTTAATGTAAAATGTTAATTTATAAGGTACTTAGTGGCTTTTGCTGTCAGAAAAATGTAGTTGAGTAAAATGAACATTTCCCTCTCAAATGTATAGATCATAACATATTTAGTATAAAGTAGCATAAAAAAACATAAAGAAAAAAAAAGTAAAAGTACCTCAAAATTGTACTTGAGCAAATGCACTTATTTAGCATAGTATTGTTCACTAGCGTGTGTGAGGTTGTGCGTGTACTCTCATACACTGTGGTTGATGGCGTTGCAGATGTCTGTCTTCAGTGTTGATGCTGTATTAAACAAATTCTGGATCTTTTGCTGTTGTTCCTCTCTGACACGGCTCAGCTCTGCTTCATTGGATCCACATAAACCAGTTGAACCAGTTAAAGGGCTCACGTGGTCTGACTGGAGCAGCGCCTCCAGCTGGACACAGAAGACAAGACTTAAATTAATAATGATTCCTTACTGTATGTTTCAGGAACAGGTAAGGCCAGTGAGAGTCAGCAGATTTACTTGGAAACTGGTGACATTTGGACTCTTAAAGCTGTTCAAGGAAACCAAAAAGCTAAATTATCTGTAACAAATACTTGTAACAAAGTGTGTTCCTTATTTTTGCATTTTGGCAGAAGAACTTCCTCCCTGCTCCACTGACCTGTTGGGATGTCGAGTGAAAGCTGCCGGTTAGGTCCAGGATCGACTCACTCTCATGGATCTTGTTCTTCACTCTATTCTGAAGCTTCAGCAGCTCTGACAGATCCTCCTCCTTCGCCGCTCTCCCTTTCAAGTCTTTCACCTCCAGCCTGTCCTGGATGCCTCTCAGAGTCTCCCAGTTCTTCTTGATGTACTCCACCTCAGTGTCGAGTTGCTGGAGAGAGAGAAAGAGGGGATCCCTGGTCATGTCAGAAGAAATGTCCCTCTGAAGAGTCATCTAGGACTGAATAAGACCCCAACAGAGAACAGATAAGATATACCAGATTAAGAATTTACTGTTGGTCAATCAAAGCTTGTGGTTTCTGCTCATCAACAGTCAATCTGACTTTGGTGCAGAGTTGTACATGTTGCCCCAGCAACCCCCACAATTCAAAAGTCCCAGTTGTTCCAGCAGTCCCACTTCTTATACTCCAAAAGACCCAGTAGTCCCAATTGTCACAGTCCAAGGGGTCTAATTTTTTCCCCCAATGGCTGTGGTTGTTGACTCTTTGGACTCCTGGGACACTACCAGTATCCGCTGCAATCCAAGGGACCCAATGGTCCCAGCAGCCCCTTCAGTCCCTTTTTTCCCACCAGCACATCCAGGAGTCCTGCAGGTTCCCAGCAGTTCAATTTTCCCACTAGTCCTAACAGTCCCAGTGGTTCCAACAATCACAGTAGTCCCAGGATGGAGGTCCAGTGGTCCAGAACCACTACCACTGAGACCTCTACACTACCAGTAATCCCCACAGTTGAGAGGACTGAATGGTCTCAAAATTCCCAGCAGTTCAGAGGTACACAAAGTCTATACTACCTGATGATACCAGCAGTCCCATCAGTCACAGCACTTCAGAGATCAAAATGGTCCCAACAATGCCATGAGTCCCCTTTTCACCAGCAGTCTAAACACATCTGGTAGTCCCAGTGGTCCCAGAAGTCCCAACAGTCTAAAGGTCCAAGGGGTGTCAGAGGTCTCTACAGTAAAAAGGTCCCAGTGCTCCCAGCAGTTCAAATTCCAAAGTTTCCAAAAATCCTAGAAATACCCACAGTTCAGTTCAAAAGTCCCAACAGTCCAACTTTACCAACAGTCTCACTGGTTCCAACAATCACAGTAGTCCCAGGAAGACACCCAGTGGTCCAGAACCACTACCATTTAGACGTCTACACTTCCAGTAGTCCCTGCAGTTCAAAAGACTTAATGATCCCAAGAGTCCTAGCTGTCCCAGTAGCTAGGACCTAGCTGTCCCTGTTTTACCAACAATCAGCATAAAGCCAGGTGCTCCAATGATCCCAGAAACCTCAACAATTAAAAGGTCCCAGGGGTCTAAGTAGTTCCCAGATTAAAAGACCCTAGTGTTCAAATTCAAAAGTTTCCAAAGACCCTAGTGATACGCATTAGTCCCAACAGTCCCAATGGTTCCAAAATCACAGTATGCCCAGAGGGCCAATGGAATAGAAACACTACCATTCCACCATTCTACACTACCAGTAGTCCCTGCAATTGAAAAGACTCAATAGTCCCAAAAATCACAGCTGTCTCAGCAGTCCAAAGGTACCCAAAGTCCAAACTGTCAAAGCAGACCCAGGAGTTGAGTATCAATAGATCCCAACAATTTCATAGACACAAAGTTCCAGCAGTCCCATCAGTCCCCACAGTCCAAAAGTTAAAATGCTCTTTACCAGTCTTCATTATCAAAAAGCTGTGATAGATCTTCATGTCCTGGCAGTCAAGACTCACTTTAAAATGTGGTCTCGCCTGGCTGAAGTGCTCCAGCAGCTTGGAGGTCTGCAGGTCCGAACCCAGATCCATCATAGAGCAGGAGTCCAGAAGTTCAGAGACACAATTTAAGTCCTGCATGGTCTGAAAACATAAAACATTCCAGTGGTGTACCTGTACCTTATTTGAGCAGCACTGTTTTACTTGATACTGCTAATTAAGTACAGCTTAATGAAATGTATGCTGCATGAAATGTAGCACAACATAGTTAGTACCTTGAGAAGTCTCTCCTGGTATTTCCTGCAGTACTCCTGCTGCTGCTGGATCTGGAGTTGCTGCTGACTCTGCAGCTCGTTCACTTCTTCTTTTATTCTGCTGAGGCGTTCCTGCGTCTGTTGCACCACAGACACCACAGACTGCAGGTTCAACGCTGCACCTGACACCTGAAAAACACACAAATAAATACCATGTTTGATATCACCCTTTTTTCAGCAACATAGCAAAATTATTCTTGATGATTCACAGAAATTTATAAATAAATTGTCCTGCACTTTGCAATAAAAGAGAGAATAGTTTCTTTTATTTCATCTAAACTCATCTCATGTCATGAAATCTTATAATTTAATCTTGTGTCATGTCATCTGATGTTATGCAATTGCACTCAATCTCATGTCATCACATGTTATTTCACTCAATGTTATCTCATCTGGTCTCATGTCATGTAGACAGCCTGGTTACCATGGCAACAGTATGGATACAGTTGTTTCCCAGTTCCTGAGCAGTAAGGAACCTCTGCTCTGCTGCCTGCCAGCAGGTGTCGACATCCTTCTTCTTCACTGGTGACCTGGAACTGCTGGCTGTCCTGATGTTACTACTGCCAGCTTCCCCCTCTTCCTGCTTCTCCTCTTCCTCTTCCTCTGGTCTTCTCTTGTAGATCTCCTTCAGTTCTTCCATCTCCTCCTCCACCTGGAGAACAGGAGCACCACCAGCAGAATTACCGTTACCCTCATCATACACTTCTCTGACAGACTCTACCGCAAGGGTTAGTTCTTTCCAATAGTGATGTGAAATATGGCTATGGATCCAATGCTGATTTTGCTCTTCATGCTTTCATTCCAGCTCGAGAGTCGCCTGTCAGTGCCCCCTAGAGGCTGCAGTATGTATTACAGTCCAGTTTTGCATAGACCTGATGGTTTGATATTCATAAAAATCTTTTTACACTCATTCTTCATACCGAGTACCTTTACTATGGATACTTGAAGTACCTTTTGCATTAATAAATATTCATTTTAAGTAAACTGACAATAAAAACAGGTGCTTATATACATTCGCAAGTGAGTTTAACACTTCAGAAAATTATTTTGCTCCTCCAGAAACAGATCCTGCACATAAAGATACGAACAATCAGTGGGTCAAAATTGATCAAATTAGGGTCACTACAGCACAAACATAATAATAGGTTTTAGGTTTATTCAAGGGTAGAAAACAATCAAAGACAATAGGATATTTTGACCGAGAGTTAATTATTTTTCTATATCAGTATTAGATTATTATATTAACTAAAATATGGTAACAGCATGAACTGTTACATTTTACTTTAGTTTTTTTAAACGTTCATGTCTCTACTTGTCACTGATTGTTAATACTATGCAAATCCTTCGCAGTTTTAAATGTCATATGCACATCTTTTTGTGCAACTAACAATAAATTTGTAGTTTCTGTATACAACCCAAACCATTATATAAAAAAATAACACCTACTAATACTGGGTAAACGGAGTCTGACAGTTGGCAAATAGGAAACTTTGACCCAGTGATTTTTAATGTGTAGCACAATGTCAATTTCTTGGTCACAAATCAGCCAGAACAGCTGCAACAGAACCGGATCCAGAAGACTTTTCAGTTTTCTTCTCTAATGGGACACCAGAACAGACTCTGACCTGCTGTGTTGTCCTGAGGAAAGTGACGTAGGGTTTCAGCAGCTGCAGGTTTGAGTTGATCTTCCCGTTCATACTCTGCAGCTCCTTCAGGACCAGATCAGCTCGACCAGCAAGTTCAGGACTCAGTGAACCAGTCGGGTCAGCAGCAGGCAGACCAAGCCAAGCAGCACTGGTTCTGGTCATGCTGCCTTTCTTCAGCTGCTCCGTCAGGGCCCTCAGAGGGGACAGCTGTCTGCTGGGTTCACTGGGAGGAAGGGGACTGGCTCTACTGGTTGGGTCTGGGTGCAGACCTCTAATCTGATCCAGGATCTGCTTCATGTTCTCTGCATCGTGACCTGCAGCCTGGAGACAAACACAAGCAAATTGATCTCTGTCTGTCTGTCAGTCTGTTGTTGGAGCAGCTGAGCAGCAGAGAAGAGAGAAGATGTCTAACCATGAGTAATAACTGGACTTGACTGGATATTCGAAAAGTTTAGGTTTTGGTAGATTATAACTTTTATTTTATTGGCATCTGATGTCTACATTTTCAATTGAGTATGTTAAAAAATAGGACACGCACATCCTCAAAAGCCCACTGGGTTTTGTGCTGGATCACAAAATATCACAATGAACAGAAAAAGAAGCGATCTGCACACCCAACGAGCTCCCGTATGCAATTTTATTAGCGTGACGTTTCGAGCACAATGCTCTTCCTCAGACTGCTGCAGTCTGAGGAAGAGCATTGTGCTTGAAACGTCACGCTAATAAAATTACATTTTCAATTGACACATTCTTTGCAAAAGTGCTGATGAAGTGGAATTCTTTACATACATCACAGTGACTGTGTTTACATGCATCATATAGTCCATTTTTGCCCTTATTTCAATATTCCTACTAAGCTATTTACATGGCTGATGGAAATGAACAATATTCCTCTTTACATCACGGAAAATTGGAACAACTGGAGCTGCTTTAGGCATTTTAGGCACTTTTTTGCATTAAAACAGGATTTTTTTTACAAAGCTTTCAACAAGTGGCAGACTTGTTTGACTATTGTTTTGTCTATTTGTGCATTTACTTTGGGCCTCTGTTTTACTCTTTTTCGTATATTAGCATTTTCTGTATTCATTCTGGTCTTTTTTCCCCTTTTTGTTGTAGTTTTTGTCTAAATATAGTTCTAGCTTTTATTTTATTCTTTTAACTTTTTCCCATTTCCCATTTTCTTGTTTGTTTTCTCTCTCACCCTCTATTTCAGGATATATATACAGTATATATGTATATATATATATACACACACACACATACTGTATATATATATATTTCATCCCTGCTGCTTAGCTCTTGTCCCCACAATGGGATTTTATTTGTGCTTGGTAATTATGTCCACAAAAAAACCCTGTTGATATCCAAGTCTTAATATCGTTTAAAAGTAGCTGCACTTCTCCCTCCGACCAGAAACGTGGGCTTTTCTTTTGAGCTGCATCTCTACCCCAGCCTCCAAACTGTCGGTTTGTTTACAGCACAGAGCTGGCTGTAAACAGGAAAGAGGCCGTGTGTCGCAGACTGCTGTAAAAACCCCTGAGATGTAAATGTAAAAACTGAGATGTATATTCTCAATGTGATGTATATGTGTTCAAAGAATGCTCCTAAAACCTGAATAACACTAACGTGACCAGTGAAAAAATCATAATATTGTCATAATAGTTGTGCAAAGTAAGTAAGTTAGTGTGCATGTAATCATAGTCAGAGTTTCATGTGGGTTTATAAGTTATATATTGTATATTGTTTGTTGTATATTGTTTTATTGTTTGTCTTTTTGAGCAGCTGATTTTTTTCTGTAAGTTATTTTGAGCAGAAATAAATAATGTGTGTGTACCTCAGCCTGTGTTTGCAGCTGCAGGTGTGTGTTCAGAGTGTCTTCAGCCTCAAGGAGTTGCCGTCCTGCTTCAGAGCTGTTTGACAACATACTGTTGCCCTGCTGCACCCAGCTCCACATCTGCATCAAGTATGATGGGTAGTTTACTTAATATTTACATGAAATAAGACAAGCTTTAACAGTGAAATTAGGTAAAAAAGAGAAATAAAATATCACCTTGTCCACAAGTTGTTCACATGATGTCAGCAGCTGCCGCCTCTGATTGGCCAGCAGAGCTCGGTGGGCGTGGTCTTCTCCACTTTGAGTCTTGTTTCCCAGCATGCTCTCCTGCCCTCCCACCTGCCCACTGCCAGGAGAAGAAAATCATGTTCTCAATTTATAAATGTGAAGTTTTTTTTTTTTATAACTGAAGAGTGAGATGACAAGGAGTTTATGTTGTTGTTTCTTTTCCTTTATTATGAATTAGGTCACATATCCTTCACATGTCAAGAGACAAAATCAAAACATGCACACAAAAAATAACCAAATATTTTGAAGTCTCACACCAACTGAGTGTAAACTTTTTAGGAGTTTTGCTCTAAAGTTTTGCAGAGTTTTGCTTTTGCATATTGAACATAATATCATGACTTTGAACACACAAATAACTTATTTTAATGAATTTTGTCAGTTTAAAACATTACGAATTATAAAATATCACTTCCATGAGACTCTTCAGTCAACTTCATGTCATCTTCACAGCTTTGGCGAAGGTTTGCTCCACGCGCCATGCACAGTTGTTCATTATAATGTTGATTAATGTTAAAATGGAGTTCTTCTGCCTCAATAATTATTATTAATACCACCAGATAAAACACTACAGCTCTCTGGTTTGGAACCCACATATATCAGGATAATGAGCTTCTGTTCTCAGGATAGAAAATGTAATTTTTGGGAAAAACAGGCCATTAATCCCTACTTCTCACCACATCTCACCATCTAACATTACATGGGCCGACACTTTCTGTCACTTTTTGTTCCCACACAGTACAAAAATTAAACTGCTTCAGAAACAGAGTTGGCGATCTACATTCATTGATTGACAAGGAACAAAACAAAAGTTAAGAGAGTTCAGGGCTTTGTTGTTAAAACAGTAACACCATGCAGAGTACTGAGCATCTGTGCAGTATTTTTTCCTACCTGTTGGCGTTTGTAGAAGCAGCTCTGTGCTGTTTGGTCTCTTCCTTTTTCCTGCTCGGTTCAGACAAACTGACATCTTCAGCCTGGGAAAAAGTTTAAATATGTCTTCAGTTGTCTCAAAAACTATCGACCAGGGGCTCTACTAGTGAAATTTCCTGAGTCTGAAATCCAAAAAACTTCAGCTGCATCAGAAATTCCATCCTAATAAACTATTTAATACACTAAAACAGTATGTAAGATTTTTTCATATGTCTGAAACCTTAGTATGAAACCAATAGTATGCATGGTGCAGACTGTTTTTGGGGAAAATATTACACCGAACACTACGCTGTTAGCCTCTGGTAGCTAGTTAGTGAGTTAGCTACTACTACAGGAGGAAGAGTGAAAGTTAGGACAGCTTAAAACTTATCCTAAAGTTTCAAGATTTTATTTTATTTTAGGACGTTAGACCGGTATAGTGCAATACACATTTCCTATCTTAAGTTAGATAAGACCTGCAAGTCACCAAGTTTCTGTGATACGTTCAGAGTATGACCTCTTTACATTTTAATGACTCCATCTCCTCCCCTGCAGTGCCTCAGTTTGTCCTCAGGACAAACTTTACATGTTTATTTTTGGTGTGACAGAACACAGACAACATGGCCGCCATGAAAGCAGAAAACTATCAGCTCACATTTGTCTGAATTCGGTTGCCCGGGGCAACGACCTGGACCATTAAACCAGTATCTGATCCTGTCTGCTGACTGGTGGAAGGTCTTACCTCTGATCTGGATCCTGACTGAAGGTCTCTGGTCTCCTCTGATCCAGATCCTGACTTCACATCTAGTGGTGATTCAATTCGCAGCTCAGTGGTCTCTGATCTGGATTCAGAATTCAGGATTCTACTGACCTCTGATGTGGGTCTAGACTGTAGGTCTGTGGTCTCTTGTGATCTAGGTTCAGGATTTAGATCTGCTCTGGATTCAGGCTTTGTTTCTAATCTGGATCCTGGCTGCACGTCTGATCTGGATCCAGACTGGAGGTTTAATTTGAATCTAGACTGCAGGTTTATTGTCTCATCTAATCTAGAGTCAGTCTTCACATCTAATCCAGATCCTGGCTGCAAATCTGGTCTCGATCCAGACTGCAGTTGTAGCTGAGATTGCAGATCTCTTGTCTCTTCTATTATGGCTTGAGGTTCCAGATCTGATCCAGTTTCGGGCTTTGGATCTAAGTTTCTGGTCTCCTCTGATCTGGATTTAGGGACCACGTCTCTGGTTGGCTCTGATCTAGATCTAGGATTCAGATGTGCTCTGGAATCAGGCTTTGGATCTAATCTAGATCCTGGCTGCATGTCTGATCTGGATCCAGACTGAAGGTTTAATTTGAATCCAGACTGCAGGTTTATAGTCTCCTCTGATCCAGATTCAGGTTTAGAATCTAATCTTGATTCAGGCTTCATATCTAATCTGGGTCCTGGCTGCAAATCTGATCTGGATTCAGATTGCAGCTGTTGTCGAGATTGCAGATCAATAGTCTTCTCAAATCTTTCTTTAGGTTCCAGATCTGATCCAGTTTCAAACTTTGGATCTAAATTTCTGGTCTCCTCTGATCTGGACTCAGGGGTCATGTCTCTGGGTGGCTCTGAACTAGATTCAGAATTCACATCTAATCCAGATTCTGGCTGCGTATCTGATATGGATCCTAACAGAAGTTTTAAGGCCTCCTTTAATCTGGATCCAGGCTTCAGGTTTGATTTGAATCCAGGCTGCAGGTTTGTGGGCTGATCTGGTCTAGATTTAGGCTTAAACTCGAATCTGGATCTAGGTTTCACATTTGATCTGGATTCAGTCTGTAGATCTAATCTGGGTCTTGACTCATTTTTGTTCTCCTCTGACCTGGATGTGGTCACGTCTCTAGTTTGCTCGGGTCTAGATCCTGGCTTCACATCTAATCGGGATCCTGTCTGCAGATCTGATCTGGATCCAGATTGCAGGTCTGTTCTAGACTGAGGCTGCAGCTCTCTTGTCTCTTCAAATCTAGGTCCAAGTTTCAGATCTGATCCAGATTCAGATTTTGGATCTACGGTTATGGTTTCCTCTAGTCTAAATCCAGGGGCCACGTCTCTGGTTGGCTCTGATTTTGATTCAGGGTTCACATCTGATCTGGATCCAGTCTTCAGGTCTCTGGTTTCCTCTGCTGTGAACGTCGGGTCTGTGTTCTGTGCTGATGTGGATCCACACTGCAGGTTTTGGTCCAGGATCTGGTCCACAGTGAGACTCCAGTCCTGAAGTGAAGACAGACATGTTGCTGTGGGTGTAAAAACTGCAGCTCAGCCTGTTAAAGTCTGAACATCTGGAGGACTCAGTCAGTCCAGGAGCTCAGCGAGTAATGAGCTGCTGCCTTCATGAACCAGGTGCTGAACACAGTCAGGTTATCACAACAAGTTTAAATCCGGATATCTGTGTTTAACAGCTGACCTAAAGGGATAGTTCACCCCAAAATAAAAATTCACCAGACAAGCAGTACAGAGACATTTTATGGGCTTTTTTCCTGTTTGAAAACTGGTCACCACCCACTTACATTGTTTGGGAGTGTTGTTCTGCAACACTGTTTTCCTGTGAAACTCACCAGTGTTTTGTGGACTGAAAAACTAAACCTGACCTTCAATCAACATGAGGGTGAGAAGATAATGACTGAATTATCATTTTTGAGTGACCTAACCCTAAGTGTAAAAAGTTTCCACCAATGCCTGCTCCCTCTGTAGATATCTATCTATCTATCTATCTATCTATCTTAGAGCAGAGTAATTGAATTTGCAGCAGTGAAAGTCATCAGTCTGTTCTTTAAGCATCCATCATGTCATCGGGTTATAAATATAAATCCCGCCTGCAGTTACATTCTGAACTCTCTGATGACTGCATTTAAAAATATTCTGTCTGCTCGAAGTTCTGGGCAGCTGATAACTCAACTCAAAATATATCAAACAGCTGAGCGGAATGAATCACGGATTCTAAATGACTAATAAGTGCAAAGAGTTTTGGAATTGGTCTAATTGATTGCCACAGCTGGCAGCCACAAAACGTGCTGTGACGTGATCCATCCGTCAAAGTACGTCCACTAAAAATGCTTGTTTTTAGATTTTGAATTTCTCAACTCTTTTCTACACATAATGGACTCTTTGCCCTCTCTTGACATGTTCAAAAATACTTTAAAATCTGTTTGATTGGTTTTATCTGCTGATTCCAGTATGTTTTGTTTCAGTTTCTTGTGTTTTCGTATGTTTTTTGGGATGCATGTTTTGTATTTTGTCGGTGTTTGGTGGAAACCTTTTATGTCCAAGACTTTATTTTTCAGGAAAAAGGGAGGAAAGATTCATTTTAAAATGGCAGAACATCATGTGATCATATTAAAATTGTATTTTTTGCTGCTCCTTTTGACCAGAACTCCCTGTCAGAGGAGATATTGTTTCTCAATGGGAAAATAAACAAAGGATAAATAAAATGAACACTGGTAAACTGCTTTTCACAAGTTTAACATCAACTCCCAAAGCCATGAAAGTTGATGTGTTTTTATCTCATGTCCATTTAGACCTTTCGATCTAAATGTTATACAGTTATAATGTGTTATAACAGTCCATGTAAACGTGTCCACTGCTGTTTCGTCTCTTACTTCAGATCCGGTCTGTCTAGACTCTTCTTCTTTCTTGTGGACCATGTTGCCGTTCTCCGCCTGTTGGAGCTGCAGCCTGACAGCCTGGTCCGCCCTCCTCCTCCGATCCTGTAGGGCCTCCATCAGCTCCTCCAGCTTCAACGCCATCCCCCTGCTGCACTGGGAACTCTGGGAAGAGGA
>JAJHUR010093258.1:12070-33988 GCA_027495735.1 Lutjanus campechanus
AAAATAAAAATTCACCAGACAAGCAGTACAGAGACATTTTATGGGCTTTTTTCCTGTTTGAAAACTGGTCACCACCCACTTACATTGTTTGGGAGTGTTGTTCTGCAACACTGTTTTCCTGTGAAACTCACCAGTGTTTTGTGGACTGAAAAACTAAACCTGACCTTCAATCAACATGAGGGTGAGAAGATAATGACTGAATTATCATTTTTGAGTGACCTAACCCTAAGTGTAAAAAGTTTCCACCAATGCCTGCTCCCTCTGTAGATATCTATCTATCTATCTATCTATCTATCTATCTATCTATCTATCTTAGAGCAGAGTAATTGAATTTGCAGCAGTGAAAGTCATCAGTCTGTTCTTTAAGCATCCATCATGTCATCGGGTTATAAATATAAATCCCGCCTGCAGTTACATTCTGAACTCTCTGATGACTGCATTTAAAAATATTCTGTCTGCTCGAAGTTCTGGGCAGCTGATAACTCAACTCAAAATATATCAAACAGCTGAGCGGAATGAATCACGGATTCTAAATGACTAATAAGTGCAAAGAGTTTTGGAATTGGTCTAATTGATTGCCACAGCTGGCAGCCACAAAACGTGCTGTGACGTGATCCATCCGTCAAAGTACGTCCACTAAAAATGCTTGTTTTTTTTCACTTTTCTACACATAATGGACTCTTTGCCCTCTCTTGACATGTTCAAAAATACTTTAAAATCTGTTTTCACAGAACAGTGTCATTGCCATGATTGGTTTTATCTGCTGATTCCAGTATATTTTGTTTCAGTTTCTTGTGTTTTGGTATGTTTTTTTGGGATGCATGTTTTGTATTTTGTCGCTGTTTGGTGGAAACCTTTTATGTCCAAGACTTTATTTTTCAGGAAAAAGGGAGGAAAGATTCATTTTAAAATGGCAGAACATCATGTGATCATATTAAAATTGTATTTTTTGCTGCTCCTTTTGACCAGAACTCCCTGTCAGAGGAGATATTGTTTCTCAATGGGAAAATAAACAAAGGATAAATAAAATGAACACTGGTAAACTCCTTTTCACAAGTTTAACATCAACTCCCAAAGCCATGAAAGTTGATGTGTTTTTATCTCATGTCCATTTAGACCTTTCGATCTAAATGGACAGTTATAATGTGTTATAACAGTCCATGTAAACGTGTCCACTGCTGTTTCGTCTCTTACTTCAGATCCGGTCTGTCTAGACTCTTCTTCTTTCTTGTGGACCATGTTGCCGTTCTCCGCCTGTTGGAGCTGCAGCCTGACAGCCTGGTCCGCCCTCCTCCTCCGATCCTGTAGGGCCTCCATCAGCTCCTCCAGCTTCAACGCCATCCCCCTGCTGCACTGGGAACTCTGGGAAGAGGACGCAGCATCAGCATCAATCCATACATTCAACAAAGAGTACCTTTACAGCAGGCTGAAGCAGTGTGACAGGTGAGTTAAAGGAATAAAAATGAAATGTGGAATTGTCTGGCTTACAGCTGGTATATTTATTAGTTTTGGTCTGCTTAACTTTAATAAGGTATATGATGGGTAGTAGTAAAAATATGACATTTTCTTAGTTTTCTTCATCAAGATGACATCCAGTATTTAATATTGCCCACAGTTGTCAGATACTGTGCAGCTGAGACACTTTTACCTCCTCCTCCTCATCCTGCTCGTCCTGCAGTACCCCTCCTCTCCTCTGGAGGGCCTCAGTCCTCTGCAGCTGCCTGAGTTTCTTCAGAAGAACGCTGCTGCAGGTTAAAACCTGCAGGGATTTTCCTAGAAGATCTGGAATCAAAACACATAGATGCAATGACTGTCGTGCTGATCAAAGTCAGAGAGAGATTATATTAAATATATGTTATATATGTTTATGCACTGATTCAGAACATGTTACTCTTTCAACCCCAACCTTTAGCCTAAAAGAAACCAGTTTTAACCATTTCAATGTCATTTAACCCGTTTTAAACTAGTTTATTTATGTTTTAAACCACTTTCACCCATTTTCTGAGGTTTACACCATTATTCCAGTGGATCAGACAAGCATAGTTTTACACCAGTTTTAACAGTTTTAAACCACCTGTAACCCTCCACTTACAACAAACCAGTTAATGGGCAGTTTATACCAGTTTATCTAAGGTTTCCACCAGTTATTACTAGTTTAAACCCGTTTACCTGCAGCCCTCCAACTTTAACAAACCAGTTTAAACAACTTAGGACTATTTCAACGACTTACAACTTAAACAAACTGGTGTAAACCAATATCAATGTCAAGTATACTGGTTTAAAACCAGTTAAAAACAAATTTTAATCAATTTAAACCATCTGTAACACAACTTTCCATCTACAACAAACTATATTAATTCAGCTGATGGGCAGTTTAAACCAGTTTATCCAAGATTTCCACCACTTTATACTGGTTTAATTTATTTAAAATACTTACAGCCTTTCAACAATATAAAAACTCAGTGGTCCAAACCAACGGCAACTCTACAGCTAAAGCAAACTAGTTTACAACCAGTTTATTTCTGCTTTATACCAGTTCATTTGTGGTTTAGACCAGTTTGTTGAGAGAAGCTAATTCAAAATGTGTTTAAAGATAGAAAGAGCAAGACAGGCACATTCACATCTACTGTCAAAAAAGAAATTAAAATAAAATTAGTGATAATATATTTGTGCTGCAGCTGTGAGTAATACTATAAATACTACGACTGATACTACGACTAATATTAACACTGGTTACCTCTGCGCATGGAGTCATATGTGAGCTGCTCCTCAGTCAGTCTGTCGCTGTCTGGTCTGACCTGTAGATCCTCAAGTCTGTCGATACTGTCAGCAAACTGAAGACAGACAGACAGACAGACAGACAGACAGACAGGCAGACAGACAGACAGACAGACAGACAGACAGACAGACAGACGTTGGAGGTATTCCTCAGGTGTGTTCAAAGTGGAGTCTGGAGGTAAACCTTAAGGACAGCTACCGCAAAGAAAAATCAGAGTCCTTACAACAATGTGTTTCAGTTAACAGACTTCATCAAGGTGACACCCAGTAATTAATGATGCTGAGGCAGTTTTGAAAGTGACTAAACTGTCACTTTCACCAGGTGGTACTGGTACATATGGCAATGAAAATGATAAGTGTATTTATGAATAATTAGCTGTAACACTTATAAACATGAATTATGAGGGACCTAAAATTGAGCCTTGTGGCACATCACAAATAAAATGAATTACTGACCAGGACAGACAATGATCTATGGTCAACATCAGATCTGAAACAGAGACACTAATACACCTCTCAAAGCAATTAGCCAACAGTTGACTAGTTTTTTTTTGGATAAAAATGTAATTCTACCAAGTGTTTGAACATGTCCACCATCCTCTGTGTTGGGAAAGTTGTTTCTCAGTCCATGTTACTGAGGTCTGACTCACCAGATCCAGACTGTGGGTATAAGCTTGACACTGACGACCTATTTCAGGCAGCATTCTCCTCATCTTACTCTATCTGCATGTTACAAGTCCCTGTCACTATGTGAAACAACAACAACAACAACAACAAACTCTGAGTTAGCAACCTAAATGCTGAAAATGGCAAGTTACCCTGACTCTGATCTGGTCACTAATGGTACAAGTGGGAACAAGCTAACAGCAGTTAGCTTTTCTTTGTGGGGATTTAGGGAATGACAGCAGGGCATGCACCTGTTAATAAACAAACATTGCTAATAACATGATTTACCAGATAAAATGACAAAATAAAATTTTCTTGCAGTGCTATCAGGTGGGACTGCTGCACTGATGCTAGCATGTCTCGACTCCTGATGATGCCTATGAACAACCTTGCATTGTCCTTTAGCCAGTTAAACAGAGTGGTTTAGGATGCGTATGAGATGGCAAATTAAGGTAAATTCATCTGTTCATTTTTCACTGAATTGTCTGTTTTAATTGTTGACCTTTCAATGTTTGTTGTCCTCACTTGCTAAGCAGCAAATCCGACTGCAGCTGCCTTGTGCAGGTTGGCTGGATGAAGAAATCAAGTGTAACCATGTGTGAATTAAAGAAAGGTCATTGCAGGGCTACCCAGCATCCTACACACGGGTCCTTTAATGCCAGGCCTCTCCTCCCCACATTTAAATATTCTTTCAAAACAAGTTCCCCTGATGCTGTTTTGCAGGGGCATTGTCACTGCATCAGGGGCTTAACGCCGCCCAAGACGACTGTGATTCAGTTAAAGAAATACAGACAAGCCAGAGCATTTTCCCCCTGTAACGGAATGTGAACGACCAAAAAAACTGGAAGCGCAGAGGATTAAAATAGAGACATAAAGCTCACTGTTGGACTGTTTTAGACAAAGCCTGCAGCAGGTGACCGTGCTCAGACAGCAGGTGTTGCTAATAAAATGCCAGCCGATGAGCACGGCTTACCGCGGCACCGCCTGAGGAATGCAAGACTCGGAGCTGAAACAAATGTCCTTCACTGAGACACGAGCCGAGGATAAATCATGTCCACGGTCCTCGCAGAGGACAGCACACTTCACCTCCAAGAACTTAACTGCCGACAGCAACACTTACTCCTGTGAGAGTCAGATTACAATGAGCTGTAGTCTCCATTCAGCTTTCAGCTTTCATACAGCTCAGGTTCTAAATACACTATTTTATATTTTAACATTAAGCAGAGATTTTCCACATATATACCCCTGCCTGCATCCCAGGTCACAGCTCATTATATTAGTGAATTTCCCTGTAAGACGCTTTCATTTGCATAAAAAAAACAGGAAATCATTTTGTAAACACCTCAAATTAAATAAATAAAGTTGTTTTTTAACATTGCCAATGTTCCATATTTTTCACTACCTCCAGTGCACGGCGGTAAAAGTCTGAAGCCAGCGTCAGGACTTCCTGTCGTCTCTCCAGCAGGCGGAGGAGCAACAACCATCCCTCATTCAGAGATGCGTTCATGGCCTTGTACACTCCATCCTCTTCCTCCTGTTTCTTGCTCCTCTTCAGCTCCATCGTCCCCTCATCCCTCCTCCTCCTCTGCTCTGTCTGTCGGCTCTTTTCCACCGCAGACAGCACTTCCTTCTCATGTTTCTAGAATGACAACAACAGATTGTAAAGAAGGTTCATGCTGAGATTACAATTAATGATCAAATGAGGTAAAAAAGTAAATAAATAAATAAAAAACAGTTACTGGGAAACTTCTCCCTTTCCATTGCTACATTAACAAAAATCCAACCACTAGCCTTGATTTTCTTCTGGCACAACTTTGCTTCCTCTCAACTATCATGAAAAGAAAAAAATGTATGAATAAAACAGAAGAACAGAAAGTGAAAGCTGTAAAGTCGGAGAGATGATATTACAAAGGAATGTTGGTCTAAGTGCCAATGATGTAACTACCTGCACCGCTGCACTATAAAATGTTCATGGAAGTTGTAATTTTTTGTACCCAAAGCATTTTTTTTAACTTAAATTAAGGAGGTTTCAACCTGTAATATCATGAAGACTGATGAAAGAAACAGCCAGTGCTTTGGATTTCCATTTCCTTTTCTGCACTGTTGCCCAGCATGAACTACAGGCATCAAATGTGTGCGTATTTGTGTTTCTGTCTGTGCACCTTGAGTTTCTCCATCAGCTGCTGCTGCTCCTGGATGAGCGTCTGGTTTTCTTCCTGGTTTGATCCGATCTCGCAGAGGCCTGGATGCACCTGGACCAGCTGGAGGTGGATCAGAGACCCACTCTGTTCGCCCGCACACACAAACACATGAAACATGAAAAAAACTAAAGTCACGAAAAAAAAGTCTGTTCTGTCTGCAGTATCCTCACATTTTTATTTTTAGATGAACCGGGTACAGAGTGTCATAATTCATGCTTTAGTGATTGTTAGACTGTTACCAGTGCGAACTTCAAAAACCAGCATCTCTGACGGCCCCACTAATGCTGACAGGTACGTGCAGGTTTTATGCTGCCATCCAGACGACGTCTTTTTCAGAGACGTCTCTACTTATTTCAGCAAGACACTGTCAAGACACATTCTGCGTGTTCCAACAGTGTGGCTTCATAGTAAAAGAGTTCAGGTACTTGACTGACCTGCCTGCAGTCCAGACCTGAAAATTTATGATGCACTATGAAGCACAAAATATGACAACGGGGACCACAGACTGTCGAGCACCTGAAGTCGTATATCGAGCAAGAATGAGAAAGAATTTCACTTTCAAAACTTCAATTATTGTCCTCAGTTCACAAACTGACTGGATGTCGCTGTTTCTGTCACAACTTTACATGTTGCAGGTGTCAAATTCAGAATGAGTGTATATTTGCAATGACAACAAAACAATCAGTTTGAACATTAAGTATCCTGTCTCTGTGCTGAAGTCAGCTGAATATAAGTCGAAAAGGATTTGCAAATCATTGCATTCTGTTTTTATTTACATTTTACGCAGCATCAACTTTTTGGAATTCAGGTTGCAGAAATCTTTGCTCTTGATTTGGCTTGATTTCATTAGTCTTGTCTTTCATGTCAATTTCACACTTTCACCATGAATCACTTTGATTCAATATGTCTGATCTTGGTCTGAGATGTGTGGTTATGCTTCAGATTAAACAAAAACCTTTTAATATCCTCGAGATTCTTTAAACAGGATGATGGACTGTCATGATACAAACTCAGTCTCAGTGTTCTGGACCTTTTCACTTATGTCTTCTTCAAACTTCCAGCTGAATGAATGAGCCACGAAAGGTGAAGTAGGCAAAATATGCAATATGATCTAAAATCAAAAGGAAGAAAACTGTCAGCTGTCTTATCAATTAAAGATATGAAAGCCCCCCAAAATATTTTAAAAGCAACAAGAGGATGAAATAAGCCAGTTGTGCACACAAATGATTAATGATTGCTTTTGTTCTAAATAAAACAATCAAACCGGGTAGATTTTAATGCACACTGATGAGGTTATAGCAGCTTGTTCAAGTGACAGTAATAGCTAATCAAATAATAATAATAGCTAATGATAACGCTGGGGAAAGTCAGTAATTCTGCAAAATTATGTCACTTTAGACAGTTAATAATGTTCTGTTTTGTTTTTGTTCTCAACAGGGTGACCTGTTGACCGCTGAAGGTGAAAGGGAGCTGCAGGGATGTGTGTGTGCACGTGTGTGTGCATGTGTGTGTGTGTTGCAGCATTCCTCAGGATGATACAGTATCTCTGGCATGTCGACCAAAAAAGACACAGTGTGACGCGTGACCACACAGACACACACCAACACCAACAATCTCACACACACTTTACAGACTATGACAATAGAGCCCCAAACTTACAATTTAAACACAAACTCACTTTTAAAAAACACTGACAGGCATCAGCTGTTAAACTCTCTTTCACACACACACACACACACACAAACACACAGCAGCAGCATTAGTAAATAGTTTGAGCTATAACAGGAAACAGCACATGGACAGAAAAGTGACTTCAGATGAGGTGAAAAGCTTGTCTCTCCTGAAACAGCTTCAGAGGGACAAATCTAACTAACAGTCAATAACTTAACTGAACTTAAGGTAGATATTCTAATATATAACTAATCAAACAGTTTGATAGCTCAAATTTAAGCTGACAAAATCATGTCTAAAGATAAACTGTCTATATAAAAAAAAATTCTATTTAAAGTCAAAGCTCACACATGTCAAAGTGAAAATCAGGCTAATGCTGTCACTGAAAGGTCGAATCTCAGAATTAGCAGCGCTTAATTTGAATCTCACAGTATAATTTGCTGACTTAAATTGAAGCTAACTGCTCCGATAAGTCAATGCTAATTGTCAAATATCTAGCTAAAAGAAAGCTAACAATATTTAAAAGTAAAACATGCTCATAGGTTTTGAACTTCAAAAGCTAATGGAGCTAACAATGGAACAGCTCACAGAAAACACTCTAACATACGCTAACATACATAGCTAACTAACATAGCTAACTAAAATTTAAGCTAATAGCTCACTTAAGTCAATGCTAACTGTAATATCTAGCTAATTGGAAGCTAACAATTTTGTAACCACTTATGTTCACAGCTAATGAAAGTTACAACTATCAGACTTATTACTAACTGATAGTAATAAGACTAATAGCTAATCCAGAGCTAGTGAAGAAACAGCTAACAACAACAACAACAACAACAAAAAAAACAGTTAATTTTTTTTTTTTTAACTAACTGAATGATAGCTCAGTGAAGTCAAACAGTCTGAAAGTCAGGCTAATGCTGAAACAGGTTGGAATCTAATTTAACTGCTACCTAAAATTGAAGCTAACAGACTAAATTTAAAACTAGGACTAACGATTAATAACTCTTAACTACAATCAAACTAATAGATGCAAATAAGCTAGAAGCTACCACTCTAATATTTAACTTAAGGCAACAGTTGAACAGCTCACAGAAGTCAAAGTTTACGCTTAAAATCAGGCTAATGCTAAAGTTAAAAGGTTTAAATGGTCAAATCTCAGCTCAACAGGCCACTTAATTCAAAACTAACACTGTGTTAGCTAACTAAATACAAATAATAAATCTAATCTATGACAAAAACAGGCTGTAGTCACTTGTCAGGGTATTTAAAGTCAAAGCTAACAGTGCATTAGCTAGCTACAATCTAAACAAGGAGAAATACATATTCAAGCTGGTTTAATGGTAAACATGAGAAAACCTCCCATTATTCCCACTAAGAAACATCCACACATTATTTAAAGATGGTGTGGAAACACCAGATAAATGACATTTAGTCTAATTTAGTCATTTTTGTGACGTTATTTGCAAACAGGTAAAACCAGATAGTCTATTAATTTGATTGTATGAACAATTGTACCAGTGTTGGGATGTTATTTAGATGTAACCGTCACTGATGGTGGATTTGCGGCTGTTTTGCCACAGTTTTTTGGACATTGATATATCATATTTGGCTGCATGTCAATAATGGTCTGTGCAATACAGCGTCGATGCAACATAACAAAACACCAGACGGTTTACGTCTACATCGGTCACATCTGTCCTCCAAGTTAATCTCACATTGGAGTCAGTTAAGGTGGAGGCCTTGTTGTTGGCCTACAGTCAGAGCTCAACAAGCCAAATACTTTCCGGTCTCTTTACGTACCCTGAGAACAGAGACGACGATCTGTGATTGGCCGGCCTGGATGGCGATAGTGCTGAGAGCGGTGAAAGACAGCTTCATGTCAGCTTCTCCGCCTCCTCCTCCTCCTCCTCCAATTCTCCCGTCTGTCCTCTTTTGTCCTCCACATGTCACAGTCTCTTCGGTTTCTCCGATCGTCATGAAGAAAGACTAAATCCTTTTAGAAGCAGAGGAATGGAAAAACCTTTCTCTTTTCTTTCCTTCACTCGCCTTCTGATATTGTCTCCTACTTTTATTTTTTTAAACTGATCTTCTTGGGGAGATGTCAGCAAAGTTCACTCATAGTTCAGTTTTCCTCATCAGTTCACTCTTCCTCCAGCTTTCTTGTTCCTTTATTCTCCTTTTTCCTTGGTTTTCAGTGTTGAAGCCTTCACTGCAAACACACAAAGTTCCCCAAACAGCTCCTGAACTAAATCTGATCCAGTTCACCTGCTTCCTGGTGTGAACCCCTCGAGCCAGATTCACTCCAGACCAACAGTTTCTTGCGCTTTAAACGTTGACAGTTGAATCTCCTGTAGAATAAAAGAGACCACGAATTAATGAAAAACAGCTCTATATGTTGTCCATAGAAACATTTTAGAGAAATTTGATCCAATAAAGTCATCGTACACTGGCGACCAACCAAAACTCTAATGAAAAAATGAAAAAACCTAAGAAAAGTGCACCCGAAATTGGTTTCAACATCGTCTTCAGGGTTTGAGACCTTCATAACATAAAACATCCCGTCACTACAACCTGTCTGCACCTGACTGTTATATGTCAAACCAATGTCAGTCTATGTTAGCTAACATTAGCTCAACATTTAAAGTTCAGACTGGGAGCTTCAACTGTATTTAGATGATATCTGATATCTTCTGCTTTAATCATCATATGTGGCTTATCAGCAGTTTGTTATTATTACCATACATGGACGACTACATAGTCATCACTAAATGTGACGCCGATTGTGAATGTAATGACTGGAATAATGAAAAAGTGACCTTAAGTGATCTAAGTATTATCAATGAAATACTGTAAATTCTTCTGGTTTTCTAGGCTGATAAAATATTTGTCAGCGACACATTTAAACCTTGATTGTAATTTCTTTAGTGTGACTGGAAACAAAATCAATTATACCAGTATGTCTAACATCATTTTTTATATTATTTTAATAATAATAAATTTGTTCACTCACTGAGCAGACAGCTTCCTTAGTATTCTTGATTGTCCCTAAAAAAGTTAATCAACCCATGTGACTCCGTCCTCAGACAGTCCTGAGTTTCTTTTTGCACATCTGGTCAGCAAGGACAGAACAGAAAAGGAAAGTTTTGGTGACATGATTATGGGAAGTTTGAGCAACTGGCCGTACACTTTTTGTACGATGCAAATAGTTTTAAGTATTTTTTGTATATGAGAGAAGTTTAAGTCTCTTTCAGGTGTTTTAGTGCTGAAAACTCCAATCATATCATTATCAAAGTAAAATTCTGTTCCTTTGATCCACTGAAGTTCAGTGCTTGTTTCTTACATTTCAGATCAGATTTCTCTGTGTTGCATCAAGTCGTCTTTGGTTTGCAAGAAACAACTGAAACATCTGCAACTGTGAGTTGAAATACTTTCATGCACCATCAAAATATACTCAAAGAATTATTTTTAAGTGTGAAAGTCAGATTTTATTCAGAAACAAGAGCAGACCACCAGATATGATGTTCTATTAAGTCACCTTTATAAAGGGTCTATAATGATTTTATTAATTAAACAAATCCTTTACTAGTGCTTCGTAGATCAGTCATAAGTAAAGATGTTCAGGTACTATTTTCCTTTCTGATACAATACATGAATTTTGCGCATTGGACGAGTACCTATCTGATATCAGTGTGTTTAAAAATGTTTTTAATAGCTTTATATACCAAACTCTCTGTGGATGTGATATGATTACTACTGTTGTTGTATGACCGGGCTCATATTTATATATATGTATATATATATATATATATATATATATATATATATATATATATATACATATATATACATATATACCCAGCTCCCTTTTACAGGGCTAATAAATTGTGTGATATTTGATCGGTACCTTGAATTGTGGAGACCTGATCCACAATTTTAGGCTTGGATTTTAGTAAGTGGTCATTTTTCAACACCTTGACAACCAAAACATACTCATGGTTATTAGTAATATTCTGTTTTGGAATACATCCAGTGTTACAAAAAGTTAAATAATTCAGTACAATTGTTTAAAATGCTAACAATGAATAATGAAAACACTTGTAAAGTAAAAATAGTAACGGTCATTTAAAGTGAAAATCAAAGAGATGGAAATCAAACAGAAGTATCTCTAAGTATCTCTATCTCTCAAAATAAAGCTTTGACTTGTGCAAAAATTACAAAAAAAATAGCAATAAAAGGGCAGAAATCTGAAGTGATGCATGATAAAAGTGAGAGTTGTTCCCATACCAGTGTTGGAAAAGCATCTGACACAGTCTAAAATACTGGATCAGGTAGCAGCGAGTACACAAGTCTGTTAAAACATAATTTATTAGTCCTGAAACCAGATGCTGCTGGAAAGGAATCCAATAAACTTGAGTCAGGCCATACAACAATCATGTCCATACATCACAGCTGTTAAAAATATATATAATTATCTATTTTTCAAAGCATCTGTATTGGATTGGTACTCTGTATTGTTCGATACACAAATTATCAGTATTGGGAAGTAAAAAATTATATTGGAATAAATACAAACATTCAAAATCTCAAAAGATGAGATGTCCGTGAATGTTCTCATTCGTCCAGGTCATTGTAAGCCAAAGAAGGATTAAATCGAAAGCAACTGGACTTTTGAACAAGTCCAGTTGCTTTCGATTCAATCCTTCTTTGGCCTCAAAAGATAAAAAGAGTTTTTGCTTCATCGATAAAAACTGAGTAACAAAAAGTAGTGAAGGATGTTTTCACCTCACGTTTCCACCAAATCTGTTAAGTATTTACCAGTGATGTTTAAATTTTAGTAGCTCTTTTTATATTTACATTTATCTCTTTTTACGGTCTGTGATCAACACTTGACATAAAATAATAAAGTAAATTTACACAGAAAGATGAATAAAGATTAATAACAGTTTAGCACAGTACCTGAGGCGCGTTTATGGAGATCAGGACGTTTCGCTGCTGCTGCTGCTGCTGCTGCTGCTGCTGCTGCTGCTGAGACTGTGGGGCCACGAGAAAAACTCTGAGAGGAAACACAGCTGAGAGGGAGACAGAGAGGGAGGGAGGGGTAGTAAAAATAGATGTGGTTTCCAGTCGGATTATCACACCGCTGAATGACAGAGAGACATCTGCCTTCCATAAACAAACACTCCCCTCTCTCTCTATTTTAATGACTGTGTAAATATATCTGCACATGAAGCAGAACATAATGAGGATATAAAAAAATCAAAGAAAAAGACCTTAGTTAACTATCAAAATCATTGCTTATGAAGTAATCCATCAAATATTGTACTTAAATACAGTAAATGTAATTTTTCTTGTACATTACTTTGAGTAATTCCATTCACCATAATCGCACGGCGGCCATTTTCCTCTGACGTCACACTCAGGGTGGGAAGATCAGATGTCTGCTGATGTGTTTCAGGTTGTAAAACGCTTACAACCCATCTGACAAATCGTGATCATTTCACCACTTCCTGATCAATCAGCAACTGAAGAGACAAATTTCAAGCTAAAACAAGATATCTGATAACACATCAGCTACCGTGAGACAACAGCTAACGTTAGCATTCAAACATTTCCTAGCTAACGTTGCTGACATCATTACTACCACACACTGCTGAAGTGCTTGTAAATTTTGCGTCGGATGTCGTGTTATTCAGTGATCATAACCTCACACATTAGTGACTTAACCAGAACAATGCTAGCGTTAGCCTACATGGCGAGCTTGACTGTAACCTGTTTTACTTACACGTTTAGCGTTAAATAAATGTGTCCAATATGTTTGTTGATATTTCAGAATTAATGTATGTCTTTCCTGTGTAACACTATCAAATATTAACGTTAGCTTAAAGTGTCTGAATGCTAATATTACCTCTGGCTTGAAAGTTACTTAGTCAACTTCTGATAATAAGATGCCTTCCATCGGACAAAATGGGAGAAAGTACCTTCTAAAGTGCTCTTCGGTGGATAAAATGTAGTAAAGTGTTTTATAAGGTGCCCTTCCAGTGGATAAAACACGATCAAACGCATCATAACTTTCGACACGCAGGTGCCCTTATTTTATTCAACCCTGCCCCTCAGGCAGCCTGAGTCCACCACTGTCGGGTGGGTAGTCCTTCTAATTACATATCTCCATGGTCTCATACTTCAACAGTTTTATGACAAACTTTAAATTGTTTTATAAAATTATCTAATATTGACAAACATCTGTACTAAAGCTGTTTACACAGTGCCCTAACTACAAACGTTACAGAAAAAAAAAAATCAGTTTGATTGTTTTCTGTTGGAATATCCTGGTTGTGAGTGACGCAGCGCGCTAGTTTTGTCAGATGCCATAATCCTCACATTTAAAATTCAAAACGCTTGATCCATGAAGCTGAAATTAGGAGTTATCTATTTAATACCTCCTCATTTTACTACAAAAACCTAAATAAGGTGACGGCTGGCTGGAGGGGGAACACCAGAGAGCTAGCTTATCAAACTAATTGATCAACGCTAAAAATAACCTACTAGCTGTTGGCTATATGTCATTTCCAGTAAAGAAGCAACTTAACATCACAATATAAAACGTGTTTTTGATTTAAAAAATATAAACATAAGATGGGAAATGTTCACGCATTCATTGAGTGGTTACATCTCCAGTCTGATTCATGGTTTGATCACATGACAGAAGTACATGTGATGCCAATAAACAAATAAAAAATTTAGAGAATTAATTAAGAAATATTCTTAGAAGAGAGAAAAGGGTCAGGATCAGAGAAAAAAAATTATTAGTGACAAGAAAATAAATATCTTTGTTTGCAGACAAATACAAGAGGTGCAGTCTGAAGAGAGCAGAGGGATTTCTTCTTCACTTTACACCTTATTGGTCCAGTGTTTAATACTGTATTACCTATTTCTCTTTCAAATTTTTTCAGAAACACAGTTTGGCTGTAATACAAGAAAGTCTGCAACCAGCTGCTGCCATTTTGCGTCCTGCTTGTATAGTGCAGTAAATATCAGCGTTAATACCTTTAAAAACACAACAGACAAAAACAGCTCTCAAAAAATCTTTATTCAGCATATTTTAAAACAACTTTGAAAAATAATCTCCATGGTCACAATCTTCAGCATGAAAACATATTGAGAAGTAGAAATAAAAAGGCAGAGTGGTGGATAATAAGCTTTAAAAACAACCCCACAAAATTAAAACTTTCCTGTGTAAACACGATGGCACCACGCTTGTGCCGTGCTTGACCTTTGACCCCTGTCCTTTTAAGAATCCCCTCTGCTCCAAAGTAAAATACTGTGGTCACCAGGCTGTCTTGGGATTTGCTTTATAGAGACCGTAATCTTCTTTCTTGAAGAAGGCCACTTCTGTTTCATTTGCTGAAACAAAGAAACACAAAAATGTTCGATTTAAAAATGTGATTAAACTTTACTTCCGGCAGCAGTTCATCAAGATTAAGCTCTTTGGTTAGTAAATCCAGCAACTGATAGTGATATAAAACAATTAAACTTAAAAAACAAAACAAAACCAAAAAAAACATTAATGTTTAACCCTTAAAGTAGCAGTATAGTGTGGTATGAAAGCTGACAGTCATTGTGCCATGTACATTTTAGGGTTGTTCTGATTCGATCTGGATCGATATTATCGATTCAGTGTTTAACGATCCAAGATTATCAATGTAAAAGTGAAAATATCTATTTATATCGTCATCTTTAAGATCCAACTTCATTTTGAAAATTACATGGTATGTCTGTGAGATAAATGTATTTATATGATAAATGTATAATTTTGCTGCTTTTTGTGAGTTGACATAAATGTAACCGAGTATCTTAAACTGACATGTACCATCTGATATTAATCACACACAATAAAGCTGATTCTGATTAAATTAGACAGTTTTCAGTGAGTGCTTAATGTCAAACTCTTACCAACGCCAGCAGCTCTCAGTGTTTGGCCATTTTGTAGAATTAATGTTTCATCATCATCTAAACTCATCACCAGCTCATTAGTCTGCCAAAAAAGAAAGAAAAGTTTCACGTCAACTTTCCCCAGCATCATGCATCTGTGAAACAGCCACAGTGACACTTTTCAACACTTCAGCCTTCAGACACACACCAGGCCTCGAGCTCAACTGTACGATATCAACATTTGATAGATACCTTTGCGCCGTGTGCTTGATGGGTAATCTTCAGTGTGTCTGAAAATAAAAGAATAGAATCAGATGCAGAATATTTTTATCAGGTGCCATAGAATGAACACACACAACCTTTTCAGACTTGAAGGATTCATCATCATTACCTCCGACGCACCACATCCTCTCTTTCAGCTGAGTATCATTATAGGCTGATTAAGATCGTTCTGCATGGTGGTTAAAGTAAATCAAATTATTTTAAAAGGTATTTAATGGTATTATTTAGAGCTCTGATTGATGGTAAACTGGTTTATATTGACACTAAAAAACATTTATAATCAAAATATATATAATAAATATATGAAATGATAATGAAATGGTTTGGTTGAAGGGTGTTATGGGCTCTGTGACATAGCTCATATATAATTTATAGATGTTTTTTAAATAACATACTGTAAATTTGTAATCATGGGTTGATCTTAGGGCCGGGGACTAAGACTGGGCAATACAGACAAAAGCATATACCATGACAATTTTAACCAAATACCTCAGTGTTGATACAGCAACAATATAGTGACAGTTTTCAAAAAGTTACATTTAAGACTTTTTAAGGCCATTGTGAATGTAATTTAAGACCCATTTCATGTCCATACCAGCAAAAAAAGTACATGCACAGTTTGCATTAATGTTTGGTTCACACATTTAAAAGCAAGACATTGAAGACAAATTAAATACAACTTGTAAAAGTAATGTTAATTTCATAATTACATTTTCAAGACCTGTCAAAATCATATTTAATACATTTAAGGACATTTTCAGGGCAAAAATTCAGATAATTGGATTTTAGACCTTTTAAGGAGCTGCAGAAACCCCACGTAGGGATGATATATGAATACAATGATTTCTGATAAATAATCATCAGTAATGTTGATTTGATGAGTAAGTGGGAGAAGGTAAACAACAAAACAGCTAGAACAGTCTGATAAATTCAGAAAACTACATCATTTTACTTTAATGCAGCCTTTAGAACGAGTATCTCGATATCTATATAATATCAATATATCGACCAGGACTGGGTGTTGTAGCACCACTGGATGTCACTGTGCTGCTGAGTTTGAAGCCTCAAAGCTTCATGAGGCTTCATCCACTCATCAGTGAAAATTAATGAGAGAAACAAACTGATTCATCACATTAACTCTAAAGCAAACCACGTCAGACATACATACCATAGGCATATTTCTTGAAAGGAGGAGGAAGCCCTGGTCTCTTTGCAATATCTGGAAGCATATAGATGCTATCATTAATAACATATGATATTCACATACATACGTCAGCCTGCGGACTGTAAAGGAAACCTAAACTTTTAGTTTAGTTGAGGGAATGAGGTGAGAAAATGCTAAAACAACCGATACATACAATAAATGACTCGAAGCAACGTATTCTTTTCTGTTTTCTTTACATCTCAGACAGTTGCTAACAGCGGCTAATTACTCCATTTTTATGACATGATACAGCCTGTCGTTATTCTCACTCACCGTCTCTGACAAACTGTACGAAGTCCTCCACCGTCAGGTCCAGATTGACTCCGTGAAACACCACCGGTTTGAAGTTTCTGTGCTCGAAGGACCTCACCAGACGGACAGTGACTACAACTCCGTCCGCCATGTTGTCCCTCCCCCCGCTGTCCGCCCCGCTGAATAACGTGTCTTTTAACGGCACTCTTCTTTAAACGTTTTCCTTGTCAAACCGGTAGCGTTACCGTGTTTAGCATGGGTGTGATAAGCATGTTTTGAGGCAAGATACCTGATGAGACCTGAACAGTCGAGAACGTTCGACTAGCAAGACTAAAAGAATCGACAACCGAGCGAGGTTCTTCTTCTTCGTGTTTAAAGGCGGGAATGGCTGTTTACCGCCACCTACTGTTTCAGAGTTCTCCAATGTAGAATAATCAGGATCCTGCACAAGTTGGGGCCACACAAATTAAACAGTATGTGAAAATTTGTTGATCCCTTTTGACAATTCTTCAGTTTAAAACAATATGAAGATAATAGTGGCAGCAAACACCTGTTTGTAACATTCTACAGGTAAACTGGTTAATTAGCAACAGTATCCTGATTGGGTATTGAAGGGTCATCCTTAGAATTAATGTTATTAATGTTATTTTAGAGAAATTGTTTAATATTGGAATCAGGATGGTAGCTTTTATGTCTTATCTATTCCTGTGTAAGCACATTGTGAAACAGAAAAACTGGTGTCAAATTCCTCATACATGTAAACATAAGCTGATTTTGATTTTAATTATTTGTGATGGATACATTTCACAGTATTGATATTTAGTTCTTGTTCCTGCTGAGGCTTAATGAAGTTAAATTGCTTTGGTCCAAAGTATCATGCAACTTCTCTCTTACACACTTTACAGGCTTATGTAATATATATAATTACATTTCATATTACATTTAATAATATATAATTTTCAGAGGAAGTTTCTTGGAAAAGAAGCCTTCAATTTGGTACTTATAACAATTATTATTAACAATATATACTGAAAACAACAACACAAATAGAGGAAATAAATTAATTTATTTAAAAAAGAAAAACTTCCTGTTGTTACTAAAGTATTGTGTTACATCAAAGTGCAATATAGGACAAAAAATAAGTCAACACACATTGTTGCTGTCGGGCACAAATGATTTTGGACATACAAACTTTGTGCCCAACAGTGTAGATAAACAAACACTCATACTCACGCATATACTGTTCATATCCATTTACACACATTTTCATACACAATTATTTCTTCAATTATACAGACAAAAACATAATATATTCACATCTCTTTAACAAACTCTGATCATTTTACAATGTTGTATTTAACTGCAGCCTGATTCAGAAGATTCCTTCTGTTCTTTATTCTTATTAATGTTTTTTATTGAACACATGCTTACATTTTAAAAAAAACTATGTAAAATGTTCAGTCTTTCATTGTTGTTTCTGTAGCTTTAATATATATTTTTCCCATTATGATGATGATGTTCAGTGTCTTTTCCCTCTTTATCATCTCTTAAATGGTTAAAGGGCAAATATAAAAAAATAAGTTGTAAACAAAAATAGATTAAATCTCCAGACTCCTGTAACTGTAAATTAGTTTTAGTTGTAAAATCCAACTGTAGTTGTGTGCATGCATGTAAATACTTGCCCACATTTGTCTCACAGACAATGACCAGTTACATTTAAACAGCACCATGTTCATCATGACATCATCAGGTAGAGACAAACATGTTTTGGCACTGTTTGCTGGCTAACACTCCCTTGGATGCAGCACCACAATATTTATCATTTTTTGAAATGTTACGTGATGTGAGAGACGACCTTAATCCGGTAAAAACTCCAAAGTGTGGTGGAAATTTGACCCTGAATACATTTCCTCACTAATTTGGGGAGCTGGTCCTCAGAATCAGAGGTGGGCCTTGAGTTACAAAAGGTTGAGACCCACTGCATCATTGTACACTTCTCTAAGACCATCACAAGACATGATTTCACCCCCCAACTGTTCCTGAGATCACTGTAGTATAATAGTCTGCTCACACCAAAAGCAAAGCAAATTTTTCACGTGGCACAATTATATACAAAGTCAAACAAAAACACAAATATGCATCATCGCATGAGTTTAAAATATTCAACTGGAGCGAATAATTTTCATGTATTATAGGGCTTTGGACAAGCAGTTTTCTCTGGTCCTTGTTCTGGACGAGTGGAAGGCTGAAACATGTAGGGGGCGGGAACACAGACCTGTTCGTCTGTGTGGGTCCATGACATGTTGTGGGAGAGGAAACATCTCTAGGAATCTCTATTTTTAACATTTGGTTTCTGTGTCGCTGTTTGTACTTTCAGGTGTCTGCTTTATTTTACTGTTTTATGTTCACGTTCGGCTGGAGTTGTGTTAAGTTACTGCTGATGAAAACTGAGAACTGATTTAGGTCCTTCGTAATAAGATATTTTAAATACCAAAATAACGGGGGACTTTTATTGTGAAGAATTTATAGGAAGTTAAGTGTTTATCCATCATTTGACAGCTGCTTGACTTGAGCTCAGCTCTCGTCTTCTGCTAAAAGACACCTTTCAAGAAGTTAGCCCTGTTTTAATGGATATTTAAATCCCTGCTGTTTTGGGCTAATGTAACAAGTCAAACTGAGTCAAGCCAAGCAGTGCATTTGTATGGAAAAGGGTAAGTACTATCATTTAGTCCCAAAGCTGAAGTCAAGTGGGGCTGCGCTGAGCCTCATCATGTGTTTGTTTTTCTGCTGCAGTTTGTAGCAGAGTGTAAATTCACAACGTTCCCATTGGAAACAATTACAAAACACACTTTGATGGACACAGTCCCTAAATGATCCTGTGGTTTGCTTTCTGTGTGAACGCAACAAGGCACAATTTGAATTCATGACAGTGGTGTAAAAGTAAATTGCACTCTGAAAATGTAGGGCTTTAAAAATCATCAAAATTAAGGCTACATCAGGAGCATAGACAGGTTAGATCACAGCTCTGCTCTCCTCTCTGTCTCTGTGTCTTTTATTTTTGTCAGTGTAAAAGAGAAAAGTGTTAGTTATGAAGTAATGCCCAGCTGTAGCCTCTCAAAGCTCAGAGGACGTGACAGTTTATACTCTCACAGAGAGAAAAGTCACCTCAGGGTCGTCCAGATTTCTTTCCCTGACTATCTGGAACACTAGACGTCACCATAGATTTGAGGAGGATCCACTTCAGGAGGCTCCTGGTGATTCTGAGGCCGGTGTCTCCTGCTCTCCCAGCCCCTGCGGATCTTCGTCAGTCTTGACATCAGGCACGGCAGAGCCAAGATGATCCGTCCGACCAGAACGACGCAGGGCAGGATGAGGGACAGCAGGAACACCGGTGGTAGGTAATAAGGGTAGGCGCCAGGGAAGAAGGCAAAGTCCCAGCCGAAGAACAGAGTGTGCATGATGGAGAGAGTTAAAGCAGCGTAACCGAGTCCTGACTGCAGACACACAAAAAGAGACAAGAGAGTCCAAAGATGACAAAATATAACAATGAGAATTTCAATAAGAAAGAAATCCACTGTTCACTGGAGGAGCCTCTTGAGTCATTACATTTTATCAGCTATACATATTTAAACATACACATAATCATAAAATTACACTCAGGCTGCAACTAATGATTATTTTCCTTATCAATTAATCTGTTGATCATTTTCATGATTAATCTTGTAAACTATAAAATGTGTGAAAAATGCTGATCACAACATCCAAGAGCCCAAAGTGACGTCTTCAAACTGCAAATGTTTGACATTTTTACTTTTAAAAAAATGACTGAAATTGTTAGCAAAATATTTGGTAACCATTGTTTGGGCCAGTTCAGGACACAAGTTCACACATCTGACATATTTTGGCACAGCTACACAACTATTCAGACCACCTATTGTCACCTGTGGTCATAAGCTTTGAGTTGTGACCAAATAAATGAGTTTGTGGATACAAGCAGCTGAAACTAGTTTCCTTTGTAGGTTGTCTGAGGAACAATTTCTTTAAGTGCAATTAATTAAATGACAGAAAAGAAAATAATTAAAAACTATTTATCACATTAATCTACTAACCTGAACAAATGTAAACTCCCTCCAGGTGAGGGCATTTCCCACAGAGGGCAGGGAGGTAATAGCCAGCAGAGTGAGGACTCCGAGTCCCAGAATTCCAGAGGACAGGTAAAGGTCGGACCTCCACACCTGCTGCTCCACCCACGAGTTTTCAACACCAGCTTTCACCTGAAACAAAAAGCAATATGAGAGCCGAGGCTGTCTGACACTGTATGTAAGTGTGTGGTCCACAGTGTCCACCTGTCCGGTGCTCACCTGGCGGTACGCTGCGTTCATCAGTGTGTATCCCGCAGCCCTCCTCAGTGTCAGACACATACTGTACACAGCGTGAAGTCCAGCACACAGGAAGCTCAGCAGGCCCAGCTGCTTCCTGCAGCACAGCCACGAGTCCAGCCAACGAGGAAATCGCTTATATTTGGTTCCTCGGCCGAGCTGCAAGACCGCCGCCAGCAGACCTGAAGAAACACAGGACAGATCAGACAATTTCATCCAACATGACTGACCTGAAGAGGCTTGTTTCTGCCTGAGGTTGGATGGAGGACAAATACAAAGTTTAGTAATCAATTTACAGTCACAGAGGTAACCGATTGACACCTGTTGCCACAAACATTCAACCTACTTTGTTGCTCTGGCTGCTGATATTTATCCTGAGGGAAACTGTTGTGCAGCAGCTGCAGTGCAAAGTAGGAAAGCGCAAATGTAAAGAGAGTGCAGATCTCCACCAGGCAACAGACAGTGAAGCACCTACTGCAATGCCACCACAACAGCCAGATGCAACCAGGAGAGATTTGCAAAGTTTTTAATCAAGTGTTTTTTATAGTACAGT
>JAJHUR010093259.1:0-24874 GCA_027495735.1 Lutjanus campechanus
TTTCATGTGTTTGGTCTGCATGTGCGCTGATGTAAAAGAGCAGACAGACTGAAGTATATTTCTGCAGTTTTTCACACGGGAGATGAATCACAGGATATATTTGACACTTCCGTGTATTTATGTGGGAGCGTGCACAGACTTGAAGACACAGAGACGTCCAGAACTACAACATGCATGCACGCATTCAGCAGCGTGCGCTTATGTAAAGTCGTGCACACAAATGACCGCTTGTCCTCATCCAAAGGGTCAGTTGAATGGACAGACACACAGAGAGGAGTAGTGTGAAGTGTAGTATCACTGTTGGTGGTGTGATCTCTCCCTCCCTTTCCTTGTCTTGGTGCTGGCGCTGCCTCCTGTGCTGCCTGTGTGGGTGCCACCCACCCACCCATCTGTGCCCATCGGGGCCCTCGGGCCCAGAGTCCATCTGGCATCTTCCTCTGTGTCTGTCGAGTTGTCACCTACGACGGCCACCACTGACAGCCTGAACGTGCCAGCACTTTTGTTCAGACAATACAGACGAACCGAGAAAGAAAGTTCAGAACGCAGTGACCTCAGCTTTAAGTGAGTAGTTTACATTACAGATATACGCACTTAAAACGCATTCACAAAAAAACACAACCATTTCATTCATAACTAAGCTGTTCTTTACTGGAACTAAAGGAGATATACTACTTCTTCTCAAGACATCAAAATGTAAAACATATTGAACAGCTTCAGAACGAATGCAGAAACCACCACCCACACCCCTGAAATAAAAGCTCCAACAGAATTCTTCTCAAATTTTACACAAAAAGTTTTCTTTACTCTTCCAACTGGCACTGGTCTAGCACTGCTTTCTAGACACATTATGGTGTGAAATGTAATTGTCTGCTTGTTTCACAGATGCACGTTTACAAAGAGGTTGCATAATCACACTCTGACTGGATGTAAGTTAAAGAAAAAGTTTCACATTTTGGGAGATGCAGTTTCTTTCCAACAGTTAGATTGTACAATTGAAACCAATGTCTTACTCTATGAGTTAGATCCAGTAGACAATTAGCTTATCTTAGCATAAACACTGGAAACAAAGGAGAACAGCGAACAATCCACCCCTATTTCCAATCTTTTGCTAAGCTCACCACTTGCTAGCTGCAGCTTCATATTTAGTGCGCAGACATGATAGCTATTCCTTTAAAGGTTAGTGTTTGCTCTCCACACAAACGACAATTAGCTTAGCTTGGCATAAAAACTGGAAACAAGGAAAAACAGATATCTTTCCCACCTGCTTCCAATCTTTTTGCTGAGCTAACCACCTGCTAACTGTAGCTTTATATTTCGCAAGCAGGTATGATAGCTATCCCTTAAAGGTTAGCGTTTGCTCTACTCAGCAATGATGATTAGCTCAGTTCAGCATAAACACTGAAAACAAGGGAAAATAGCTAGCTTTCCCCCACAACTTCTAATCTTTATGCTAGGCTAACTGCCTGCTAGCTGTAGCTTCAAATTTAGAAAGCAGACGTGATAGTTAGTAAGCTATACTTGTGAATTTTGTTCTGCATAGGCTTAAATCCAGCTCAGAAAAATGAAGGCAATAAAAAAGCATAGAAAAGCTTGGCTGAAATCAGTGACTTACTGTGTCCAATTTTATTCAGACAAGGGAAAGAATGACAACAAAGTAACCAGTGAGGTGAAATATGTATGAGTACAGATACTTCTTCTTTTAATACTTTACCACACAAGCTCTTCTATATTTAAGATATGCTGAACAGAATTTCAAGTTTTTTTCTTTTAAATGTTTTGGACACCAGTGATTCAAATGTTCCCTTTACTCATACCATTTGATATTTTAATAGATCGCTACAAAGCAGTGGAATCTTTATAGGGCTGAGCTAAGTGGCAGTGATGGATGATATTAACCAGCCTGTGGGATCAGACTTCAACTGGAGGAGACAACAGCGTGGCATATGCCAGGCTCCATTTAATGAGGATTTCACGGTGAGAGTGGATGAGGCCTTGCTATAGTCTTCTGTTTGAGCAGAAGGGGATCTGATGAAGACAAGTTGCAGGTCATTTGCATGTCAAAAAGCCTGGAGACACAAAGACAATAGAGGATTACCAGGGATGCATATAGAAACACAGATGTTAACGTATTGAGTCTGACACCCGCGATCATTTATAGCTCTGTGTTTTATTGCAGGGTGGTGCAGAGCAGGGGTGCTTGTAAGGAATTAAATTTTAGATTGATTAAGAGAGGCATCTTCAGTTAAGTATACTGCCATTCCCTTGCTGAAAGCGATCCTGGTTCACGTTTTATGTACCATTTCACAACATTACAGGAATAGTTCAAGATTGTGGGAAATACGTTTATTCACTTTTTTCACAGTTAGATGAGAAGACTGATACCACACATGCCTGTACAGTAACTGTGAAGCTGGAGGCAACAGCCATTTAGGTTAGCTTTAGCTTAGAACAAAGTTTTGAAACAGCTAGCCTGGCTTTATACAAAGGTAACAAAATCTACCCACCAGAACCTCCAAAATTAACATGTCATATGTTGATTGCTCAAAGCAAAGTGTAAGAAACACTCAAGAGTAATGTCGGAATGAGTCCTAAAACCCAGACACGAGTTAGCATATTAGCACTTCCAGTTACCTTGTCTTAAAGTCCGTAGGTTTTTATGATGGGTTTTTGGTTAGATGCCTGAAATAAGGTCTGTGGTTAACACAAGCCTGAGAGATTTTTAAGTTTTGTTCTATGACATAAAACACATCAGCAAATACCACACATTTGAATTTAGAACCTTTTATATGACCAGTTGCTAACAAGTAGCTAAATGAGATTAGAGAGGTTGTTGCAGACATTAAGTGTCATCACAACGAACACTGGTCACTTAGTGGTGACGCAGAGTCATGCAACTGTGATGTAGTTTGTTTATAGCCTAACATTAGCTTTGTACTTCTGCTGATTGCATCTATGCTTCAAAAATTGTAAAAATGGTGGTCGTCTGTGAAAATTGCTTAACAAAACCTGTAAGTATCATAAACTTATTTGCTTTACAGAGCTTATTTTCTGCACTAATGAAAAATTCATTGAGGAAAAAAACAATGGCTTTTTGTGGAGAGGTTTTGTGGGAACTGGAGTGATGCTAACTTTCAGGTTGGCCTACAAAAATACACCAACCCCTGCTGCACTCTATTAGCTGCCTTAGCTCATTGTGGGAACAATTGGGTCTAAATAATATTTCAGAATACGGTCTAGACCTGCTCTGTATGTATGATAACTTATGTTATGATTAAGCTCTATATAAATAAAATTGACTCCACTGACTGATGGACTGGATTGCCGCTTTGAATGTCTTAACTTGTCTGCTCCATATATCATATATATTCCATGGGGTAGTTTATAAATATGAAGTCTGCTCCTTTTTCCCAAGCATATAAATCAGTCTCTTCATCATGAATTAGAACCTTGAGAACACATAGGGACCAGCTGTCTTATGAAGTCTTCAAGTGCCCATATGTCTCCACTCCAGTCGAATTGGAAGCAGCCACTCAAATGTAGTTAGTTGAGCATGTGTAGGCGTCTGGATGAGCTATTAAGATAACTTTTATTTTACACAGGCATAACGAATTTAGGCATGAGTCCCAAAAAGTGTGGCTCTCATGAGCGGCTGAGGTTTCTGTCGTCCCAAAAAGTCCAGTCGATCAGTGGTTCTCAAACTGGGGTCTGGAGACCAATGGAGGTTATTAAGCAGTGTCGAGCTGTAATGCATTACTCAGTAACTTGTTACTGTAATATTGTCACTTTACCCAGTAATGAGTAGGGCAGAATATTGTTCAAAAATTTCCGACCATGAGCAATACTCTAAGTTTGATACCCAGCCCTAATAACGAGTAGTATAAGGGATTACAGTTTTCAATCAGTAATTATATTAGTTACTAATTCAAGCACTGCTGCTTTTCTGCATTACTCTATTTGTATTTAGTCCTAGGATGGTTGTTAACACCACAGCTGACATCTAGACAGCTGACAACAAAGGCTTTCTGTGTGTTAACAGTTCTCAGGATCAGCAGTTCAACTTTGGAGCGCAACAAGGCCAACAAGGTACAGAAGTGATATAGTAATAAAATGAGTAAAAAAGTAATGGGATAGTAATAATCCTCCTTTATTTTTTAAAGGATAAATAAGTAAAAACTTATGTATGACATTTCCTGTAAGAAATAAATGGGGTCTGTAGTCTAATATGCATCTATTGTGGGCATCCTTGCTCTATAAAGGTTTAGGAACCCCTGCTGTAGATATGAAACATGTCGTTTTACACATTATAGGTTATACATAATCATGATAGAGGCTGCACAGAGAGAATCATTAGCAAAATTCTGTCTCCACTTCAATCAGTGGGACAGTTGAAATCTAATGGCCCTGACTCACCAGAGGGGGCAGCACCTCCCCAGAAAAAACACACGCTTTGCCATTGCCACTCACTCTTGCTTGCTGGAAACCCCTCACACACACACACACACACACACACATGCAAATACACACCATGTTATCAGCCTGTTACTCATGGCCTTCCTGCGTCCAAAGGTAGATAAAACCAAACACAACAAAGCAATTGGTTATATTTTAGAAGCTGCATGTGTGTGTGATGATCCGTAACATCCTTTTCCTCTGTGATGCCGGCATCACTCCCTCTCCTCCCGGGACACATCTGTCTCTTATTAGGCCCTGTGGTTGCTGCAGGTTGTCATCCAGTTAATGGCTCCTGTGATGTTTCTCCTCAGCCACGCCGTCAGTCGTGTCACGTGGAGCAATGTTGCTATTATCACTATAGGCAGTGCAAATGAACCACGTGCTATATTGGACATGTATATTAGCCTCCCGAGGGAGTGCTGTCAAGTGTATGAAGAATATTGGCTGGGGGTTTCATTAACATGTGTACAAGGTGTTAAGACTTAATTTAGAAAGCATGTTTCATGCAGTATCTGTAAAATCTCAGGCAGGTTTATGTTTTTTTACACCAATAACCCCAGAAATGTTTTGATTTTACTAAATGTTGAATGTTATGGGTCATGTAACTGTAACACACCACCTTCAAAATGACCAAGACACCAGACTTGTTTCTGTACATAAAAATGGGAGTTTAATTGAAACTTTTGTATCAAAAAATAGCAATATCCATCCTTCACAGCCACAAGTCACACAGCTAAACTGAAAGGTCTCCATTATGAGGCTATGTGACAACTACGAAAGCTGTTCCACCCGTTGTTTAGCTTTCCATAGAACTCAAATTAATCTTAACAGTACAGAAACCAGATGGATTTCTCTGATATTTAGCCATTCAACATTACCAACAGACTTTTTTTTCTTTAAAGTAGTTAAATAACATTCAAATGCTCTTTTCAAATTTAAGTAAACTTGTTTTATTCTGCTTTACATCGACAACTGCTTCAGTGCATCCTCCACATCTCAAAAAAAAAAAAAAAAAAAAGGTGTCGAAATGTAAAAATAAGTTATAGGAATGCAAACCAAAAAGACCAAGAAGGATATGCAAATTTTTAGGGGGGCTTTTAAGCATAGACAATAAATAAATAAATAGCCACAGAGTGTGGAATGTCTACATGTTTACAAATAAATTAAAAGCAAATGGGGAAGAAAAAAAAAGTACACACAAAAAGAGAAAAAAAAAATACACGCTGTACAATATTTTGTTGAAAAAATACATAATTGAGTCCATGAATATTGCATTGATTGTGCATTTCACACCCCAAACCCTGAGGGAGGCCAGGGGCGGGGGCTATGTAGTGTCAAGCAGTGAGATGGCGGGAGGCAAAAAGAAAAGATACGTCAAGAGGGTCACACACCCCGCAACAGGCATGGGGGGGAGGAGAAGAGAGAGGGAGAGAAAGAAGGTGGGGGGGGGGAGGTGTGTGTGTATTGACATTTTGTAGACATTCAGAAAAGACAGGATCCAGTTTCCAAAACACCTGTTTTAGGCTATAGAGTGAGTGAGCAGCGTTTAAAGAGAGCGACACAGAGTTGAGTCGAGTGTTTTTCAAGTATTCCATTGTCAGGAAAAGCCCCCACCTCCTTCTCTCCGATCTAATGCTATCTTAGCCTCTTGGCTGGAGGCTGGTTGGCTTACAGTGATGGAGAGGAGGGGGAAAATTAGAAAAGAAAAAAAAAGAAAAAACAAACAAACAAAAACAAAAAAACAGCCTACACCCCTCCACTTCCATCACAGCACAGGCAACTTAGCCACCAGGCCGCGGGCCAATCCAAAAAACAGAGTTGTTGACGAAAGCCCCCAGAAAAGCAGCTTTCCAAAAAAAGGCACTACAAAATCAAAATTAAAACATTTAAATAAAAAGGTTTTCTCCAAGCTCTATGAGAGCAGCCATGTCTGAATAGGAGGGCCTTGCCAGCTGCATATATACCAGCCTAGTAACAAAACAGGTGAAATAAAGTTAAAAAGGGAGGGGGGAAATAAATAGTGCTGGTAAGACCGCCCAAACAGAAAAATGTTCCCGATCAGGAAACGAGTATAATCAACTGAAAGAAAAAAAGAGGGGATGGGGGGGAAAGTAAGATAAGGAAGAACAAATGGTAATAAATTAGAAATTCCCTACAAAAGAGGAAAATTAAAGTACATTTTTCTAACAGGACCAGCTGAGTGAAGCGCCCGGGCCACTTGATTGGGCCACGTTGGGCTACAGGCTGCTGGCCTTTGAGTCCATTATCACTCCCTCCATCCAAACCCCTTCTTTCCCCAGAAAGTCTTTTCAGTCCATCACCAGAGCCGCCCTCAGAGGCTCTCCTTGCTTGAGCTTGTGCTTGACGAAGAGTCTGTGTCGATGGTCCTGAGGCGGATGTCGCCGGCGACCGGCTCCTCTGGCGACTTGGGTGATTCTGTCGTCGCCCTCATCCAGGGGTGGTCGCAGATCTGCTCAAGGGTGGGCCGGTCTGAGGGCCTCAAGGCCAGGCACCATTTGATCAGCTGCTGGCACTCTGGAGGAAGAGATGGAGACAACATTGAGGATGAGATGCTCATAACAGCTAGAAAAGTAAAGTTCTTTACACCTCCATGACAGTAAACTGAATAGCTTTGGTTTGTGGACAAAACATCACCTTGGGCGTTGGTAAACACCGCCATTTTTCACCATGTTCTAATATTTTAAAGACCAAACAACTAAATAATTAATCAAGAAAATAACTGACAATAAAAATGTTCCTTTGTTGTAGCCCTACTCTAATGTAACAGTCTCATAACAGAGTCAAACTGTGAGGTGGATCCTGGGTTGTACCAGTACCCGTGGCTAGAGGGCAACAGAGTCAACTCATGTGTTACATGTGTGTGTCTGTGTGTTGTTGTGGTTAACTTACCGGCTGAAATCCTCCTCCTGAAGTACAGTCTACCCCTGAGGATCTCCTCGTCTTGCTCAAAAGGGATGTCTCCACACACCATGTCGTACAGCAGCACGCCTAGCGACCACACTGTCGCCGAGCGACCATGGTATCTATGGAAGCGGATCCACTCTGGTGGGCTGTAGACTCTTGTACCTACAACAAAAAAAGGGATAGAGTGATGAGTTCGTCTGTTGTGAAATATAGTATAAAACAGTCAGGATGATCTGATTTTTAATGTGTATTATTACAATACAGAGGGCATCAGTGCTTTAAATATGAGAACAGTGAAAAAAAATCCCCTGAAAATAATTAATGTCTGTGTCTAAAATGGCTGAGTCATGGTAGAAATGCTTTCCATCTTCCTCTAGCCACAAAACACAAACTGGGTGACCTGCCTGCGTCTCCTCCCTCCCTCCCTCCTGTCTTTCTTTTCCTCCCCCCTCCCTCCTCCCTCCTGGAAGGAGGAACTTGGATACCAAACAAAAAAAGGCAATGTGAGCCCATCACGTGAACCGCCGACTCGGGTTTCACAACAAACAGATGTTACGTGGCACTGACCTAATACCCACAAACTGCGGCTGTGTGACTCAAGCTCTACTAAGAAAAATAACTAGCAGAAACATAAAAGCACAAGACAGGGGTGTACCAGAAATAAAAAGGGATTAATAAACAGTGAGTCATATCTGTGACTTCCATATCATGCGCGTCAGACATCCCTCTAAAACACTGGATGCTTTTCATTTTGCATTTACATCCGTAATAACGATTAGCCAGAGACCCCAGGCGAGGAAAACCCTCGACCAAAAACAGAGCACTGCGTCACAGCTCCGTGAACGCCTCCATATCTGAATATAGCACAGCGGAGCATCAAGGGCAAACACAAGCCAGCCCACACGGATACGTATTCATAAAAACAAACCACACATCCACCATTGTAACATCTTATAATAGATATTAATGTAAAAAAGAGGGGATGGGGGCGGGTGCTTACCATCGAAATCGGTGTAGACTGTGTCCTTGAGAATCGCCCCTGAGCCAAAGTCAATAAGCTTGAGCTCCCCGGTGCGTAGATCCACAAGCAGGTTTTCATCTTTGATGTCCCTGTGTACTACACCGCAGCTGTAGCAGTGTCTGACCGCCTCCAAAACCTGGCGAAAAAAGCCCCGCGCCGTGTCCTCGTCCAGGGCGCCCTTCTCGGTGATGAAGTCGAAAAGGTCCTTGACGAGCTCCGGCCTCTCCATGACGATGAGCCAGCCGTCCGCCCGCTCGTAATAGTCCAGCAATTTGATAACTCCGCGAAACGACGAGCTGACCTTCTTCAGCAGAAGGATCTCCAAAGGCACCATAGATCCATTCTGTAAGAAATAAAATAAAAATTTTAGGTAAGGATGTTGAAATAATGTGCATCCATTAAACATCACAACACCCCCACCCAGCAGCAGCAGCAGCGGCAGGCGGGGGGAAAAAAACCAAAACAAACCGCGCACACACTTACAATTGTGCCCCACTCGGTCACCCTCTCCTTCGCGACATGTTTCACAGCCACCTGAAATATAAGAAGAAGTAAAATGTCAGTAAAAGCTTAAAATATCATTCGGAAGTCACATTATATAGCTATATATGTCCCGGTGGCGACGTAAGGACGCCCCGGCTTCGATGGCGGCACATGCAAGATCAAAACAGACCCCCATCCACCACAGCCTTACCGGTGCGCCATCAGAGATCCGGCTGCCGGCGTACACTGTCCCAAATCCTCCGCTGCCCAGCACCGAGCCCACTTGGTAAACCTTTTCAAATGGCTCCTTCTCCACTTTGACTGCAAGAAAGAGTGAAAAATGTTAAAGGTACGCGCACTATTTCCACAACAAACCTCCGCTCAGTGCGAGGTCAAGTTGTTAGCTATCGTTTACTAGCCGGTAGTAGGCTACTCTAAATTAATCAATACACGCTTCTTAAACCATTACTATGCTGTTATATTAACTTTAAACAGCGTGTATGTTGTTATATTAGCTTAAATACAGCGTAAAGGTGGTGAAAAGTAGCGTTCACTGACGGTTAACCTACCCGGCTGGAGCTGGATTTTCACTGGTAGATGGTCCATACTTGAAGGATTGCAAATGTGCGAAAATGAACCAAACTTTGACAGCAACATATTCACGCTGAAAAGCCGGCGTTGACGAATCCTATTCACCCGTTGAGAGTCAGAAGAAGCTGTTATAGTCAGAAGAACAGAAGTGGGTTCAGGCGCTGTATAAATGGTGCTGCAGACCGTCTTGGCTTGAAGCGAATAATAATAATATATCCAGTCCAGCAGTGCGCCAACTCCGCCGCACCGCGCCCGTCAAAGTCGTGTCACGACCGTGAAGTCGTACACCGTTTCCCGAAAACCGGCATGAAAACTGGCTTCTGTGTCTCGACTCAAGCACAACAGATGAAAACAGTCCTCCTAAGTGATAAAAAAAAAAGCCGAACAGTCCGATGTGTGTAGCAGCCGTATCGACAGTAGAGTGCGTTTAAATGCCCTCCGCAGTGTGTTGTTATCCTGAAGAGTGGCCGCTGTCTGAGCTTTGGCGCGGTCTCCACAAGCCAATATTTTGACGCGCAGTGGGGTGGTTGGTATCCCTCCGCCACCAATACAAGTCGACACGTTTGCTTAAGTTCAGAGTCAATTCGTCACTTTATACTAGATATACAGTTATATTAAGCTGAAAGTTACGTGTTGTGATTTTAAAACACTTTCATTCGAATATATTATTTCAAGAATCATTTTCTCCGCGCACTATTTTCTCATAGTACGAGACGCCCAAGAATCCCTTGTCTGGACGCTTTGCGCTGTGTTCACTACTGACTCGGAGGCGGTCGACCAATCAGATGTCGTATATAAATACTGTGTTTCGTTTCTGCACCAATCCAGAAAAAGTTTTTATAATAAAGCAGGCATTTGAGTGCACGTGGCGCCAATTCGGAGACGTCCTCTCTCCCCTCCCTTTTCCTCCGCAGCTCTGCAGTGAGAGACTGACACAGACTGTCTGTTTGGAAGGGGGAAAGTTCAGTTTGTAGTGTAATTCACCACAAACTACTGATTACATCCCTCAGGTTATTCTCAGCTATCAAGTGTGTGCCGAAACTCACTTGTGTTATTTGTTTACATTTTGTTTACCTTTCAGTGTGCTGTCGTCTAGAATTCACAACACTCAAAATAGCAGCTTGACTTATACTTGTCATACAGCTGAAACTAGAGCCCAACAAATATATATGTTGACTGGTACTATAAGCCTGATATTTGCCTATTGGTGTTTACTACTATTTTTTTAGTGTATGTATATATGATCAGGCCCTGATTTAGAATATTGATTTATTTTATTCATTATAGTGGAGATGATAGTTACTTTCTGTTTCATCCCCAGTAATCAAAGAATGTCTCAATAACAATGAATAACAGACAAGTAACATATGACAAATTACCCAAAATATACCAGTACCACACTAAAAAATTAATTTCATAGTCAATAGTCAATAGAGACTGACAGAGGGTTTATGGTTGGAGGGGAAAGTTCATTTTTTAGTGTAATTCATCCAAAAACTACTGATGCTATTTTTCTAAGTTAGTTCAGTTAAGAGGGGAGTGCCAAAACTCGCTTGTTATTTGTTTACCTTTTGTTTACCTTAGAGTACACTGCCCTCGAGGAATCACAACATTTAAAATGAGCAGTTGGACTCTTATTGTCATACAATTGAGACCAATAATTATTTAAAGACCTACAAAATTAGAGTCTACGCACACAACTGAGCTGAGTTAACTATATATTTGTGTTTAACCTTTATTTAACCAAGAAAGTCTCATTGAGATTAAAAATCTCTTAATAACAAAAGAGGACACAGACAAGAAACTTGAGAAAATGACGCAAAATGTCATAGTGCATAAAATATAATTTATTATACAAATTTTACAAATATTGTACATAGAAAATATCTAAATAGGCTAGGAAAAAAACAACAACAATAACTTAAAAGTCCAGTGTGTGAGATTTACAAGGATTGAATGGCAGAAATGGAAAGTGTATGTTCATTACTGTATAAACAAAAATGTGCATGAGTTACACAGGCACCGTAGGTTCTCCTACACTTTCAAATCATACACACTAATCCTTTAAAAATGTTATCAGTGACATCACATCAGAATTTTTTTACTCCCACATATCATTCTTGGCAATTCAGGATCAGTCGGGCCATAACTTCTGTTATGATTTGGCACTATATAAATAAAACTGACTTGACTTTAGATTCTAAAATACTCCAAACATCAGCATCCAGAAGAAAGAACACACTTCATGTACTGTAGCTGCATGTTCATCTGTCCCAAAATGTGATGATAAGTGTCCAAGGATGACACTGCAGCAGGCTACATTACACACAGGCTGTCTATTTGAAGGATGATGCATAATGATGATACACGAGAACACTATGTCAGGCACGAGTATGAAAACAAAACAGCAGCGTATCACGATAACAAGAATAGCACATGAAAACACAATCAGGTCCGCGGAGCCAGCTGTCCCATTTCAGGGAGTAAACTTTCCAGTTTTGCTGTCACACATCTGACATGACCTTGGCTTTCTGTGAACTTTCCACTCTTTATCTTCTGCTACCTCTGATAACCTGTACATGTGTGTGTATGTGTGGGTATGTATGTGTATGTGATCGCTAACCAAACAGAAGCATCAGAGAGTTCCAGGGAACCTTATCTTGCTATAGGCGTGCCGACTGCAAAGTTATGTAAATGTGCACACACAGTAGAGTATCAGCCTGTGGGCTGACCTGCAGTGATCCTCTGTATTCAATGTATAATAATTTACTGCTTCATGTTTTCAGTGTGTTGTCCCTCATACATGTTGGGAAAATACATGCTATCAAGACATTAGTGCAAAGCTCTGAGTTCCCTTAACGAAAATGTGTCATAAGAACACATGAATGCACTCAGATGTACAGTATTTGCATTTTAAGGGGTGAACTACTATGTACATGCAGAACGTGTTTGGGCATATGGAAGAACCTCAAGGGTTCATTTGCTTTTATCTCATAAAACATTTGCATGGATGACAAAGAGTTCAATGGTTTATTGGATTACGCTTCAAAGAAAATGTGTTGGGAGCAGCCATGGTCCCTGCAGAAACCTCCACTGCATGTTCATCCTGTGGTCACGGGTTTATTTTTAGAGGAACTGTGCCTCTGACCCATACAGTTGTTATTAGTTAATTGCTTAATAATACAATCAAATAAAATACTTTATTTTACAGTGCACTGATAAGACGTAACAAGCTGTACTTTGTATTAAATTAGACAAAAACAAGTAATATTAAGTTCTTAATCAAACAAACCCTAATTAGTCACCATACACCTACTGGTACATAAATAGAACGTTACAAGCTGTACTTTGTATCAAATTAGACAAAAACTAAAAATAATATGTCCTTAATTAGACAGTATTAGTATTAAACCCTTTATGACACCCTTATTAAACTATTTAGAGGGTAATTAAGAACACAATGCAGCAGAACTGTACTGTAAACTAAAGTGAAATCACATATCTGTGTGGGAGGCAATACACTTTAGTTTACAGTACAGTTGTGTTATAATGTGTCCATATAAATACCCTCTAAGAAAGGCTAATAAGGGTCTAACAGTGGGAAACAATACACTTTACTTCACAGCACAGTTCTGTTGTAATGCATCTGTAATTACAGTCTAATAAGGCTCTAATAAAGGGTTTAATATTGTCTATAACATATTGTCGCTAGTTTTCATCTATTTTGCAAAGTATGGCTTGTTACATCTTATTGGTGTACAGTAAAATAAATTGCGTCCAACCTTTTTTAAAAAATGTTCTTGTGCTCCAACGTTCTTTCCAAAGCCAGCTCTCCTGTACCTTTCTATATGAAGCTGGCTGGTATTTCCGTGCGTTTTCTCTCACAGTCAAAACACATCAGCTCAGGTGAATTGGAAATACTAAATTGCTTGCAGTTACATGCTTGAATGCGTTTTTATGTCTATGGCTCTTAGCCCAAAACCAGTCTCTTTTCATTTGCACTTTTGTATGGAGTGTCACTTCACATGAAGTCACACTCGCGGCTGAGGAGGGCTCTCCGTATCGCAGAGAAAAGGTATGAAAAATGGTTCGTACTTGCCATCCTCCACTGTAAGCAAATGCAACAGGTGCAACCGCAATGATGTTCGGGAGAGCCCTCGGTATGGTATGTCCTATGTGCAAGCGTGCAGTGAGATGGCGGAGTGGATGGGGTGGAGGTGTAGCGGCTGGAATGATATAGGGTGTCAGTCCCATGATAGATTGGTGTCCTGTCCCAAGGTGTTTACTGCCTTTCATCTAGTGCATGCTGGGACAGCAATCACATGATCCTGGATGTAAAAATAATCATCATCACTCCTCTTTCACTTTGTCTGTCCTTAAAGGGATAGTTCAGATTGTTTGAAATGAGGCGGTATGAGGTACTTATCAATAGTCACTGTATTACCTACAGTAGATGGCGGCCAGCAGGCCCCCACTTTGTTGAAGCAGAGGGGACTATGAGCATGAAAGCTGATGAAAGCAATGTGTTACTGTGGAGACGGTCAGCAGCAAAATGTATTTTTAACCACTTAAAAAAGGGTCCACCTAAAACAATGAATATTATTTTAAATGTATGCCATAGAATATATTCCAGCACATCCTCATGCCAATCGGTGGAGGGTACTGGCAGTGACATGCTTACCGAACTTTCTACGTTAGGTAACTCACGTGACTTAAGTTACCTGATATTACATACGTGGTTTACATTGTAAAACAGTCATAGTTTGGTTAGGCTTAGGCAACAAAACTATTGGGCTAGGTTTAGAAAGAAGTGACAGGATGGAAACGATGAACATAACAAAACTTAACTGACTTAAAACTTCATCCATTCACCAAATGCAGACTAAATGGAAATATGAGTCAGAATAATCTGATTGTACATTTGACCTAGATGCTAGGTTTTTTATGGTGGGAATGGGCTGGCCTTTTCCAAGGAGAAACTGTCATTATATAAGACAAAAATCATCTCTAAGTCAACCAGACTCCTATTGCAAAAATAGAAAATTTATCTTGCAGAACACAGAAGTTGTTGGTCCACTTGCTGTTTCAATCTGTTAGTTTATTTGTGTTACTGGATGAGTTTGGTGTTTTAAAGAGTTAGTTTGGATTTACTGAAGTCGCACAATAACACAAGCAAACTAACTGACTGATGCAGCTCAGCAACTCCTGTGCTCTGTGAGGTAAAATGTTTTTTCTCATGGAGAAAGCAATGTTTGGCTTATATAACAGCAGTTTCCTGTCGGAAAAAGGTGTCGGACAGCAAGGTAAAGCTGTGGAAATATTCTAAATATAGCAAACCCTTAAACTGATATTGATTATTTCGGGTGGCCTTCTTGTAAATGGCTAAAACACATTTTCCCGCTAACACTGTCCACAGCAGTTCATTGCTTAGCTTCTGCGCTGGTACTCCTCTCTGCTTTTCCAAACTGAGGTTGTGTTGACCGCTATCTACTGCAGTTTATGCGTTGACTATTGAAGTACATCAGACAACCCCAGTTCCAATCACCACAACTATCCCTTTAATGAGGTGCTACCATACAAAACAACTGCTGCTGCTGTGAATGAACATTACAGTGCAGGTTGATACTAAATAATGCATTAAACACACAGTGGATCTCCCATTTCTCTCAACCAAAGCATTCCAGTGTATTATCTATAAATAAATCCAGGTGTTACCAGATTTGCTCTGAACAAGGACCAGTCAAGCTATGAAGTATTCATGATTGTAATTTTTTTCTCTCTTGTTGGTGTGAACCAGTTGAGCAGCAAGTGAGGCAGTCAGGCAGTTGGCCAACCGGGCATGCTGACAGCAGAAGCACAGACAGCTGTTTTGCCGTGGCTTCGTATGAACGCGTGCTATGCAGTTGTTCACAGCTCTCGTGGGAAATCATCATCAGGGCTTTTATTTATGTTCACCAATCCTTTGATCCGTGGATGTAGAGGAAACGGCGAAGGGCGGGAGCAGAGAGTGCAAAAGAAAAAAAAAAAAGGCCTGTGGCCCACTGATGAGCTGTCACTGTCCACCCTCCTCCTCTCTCTTTCTCCTGTGCTTCTTCATTTTTGCCCTGTCTCTCTTTTTCTCCGCGTGCCTGGGATGCCTCCCATTTTCCTTTGCTCTAATTACTGCCTTAGCAAACTGTGTCAGCGAGCCGAAATAGTTTTGATGAGGGGTCCGGCTGCGTTTGCATCTGTAATTTGATGGGTTTCATTGGGGACACATAAAACCAGACACACCAGAGGGTACGTGGCCACATCAGAGCCGCGGGGTCGGCCGGGGTTATTTTTAGCCCCATCACGCTAGTCCGGTGGCAGCCACATCATTTTGGTAAGCCGCCGATTGAAATCGATCCAGCTTGGTTGAGCTGGTGCTCTCTGCCAGGGAAATCTGAGGGCCCGAATTTGTCATGCATCGCGCCGGGGTTAGATTCCTCAACATGTGTGCAGGATTTACATGTATTATGTTCTCTGCTGGCATGTTTACTGGAGCAGTGTCCTCATGTAAGGGCGCTCTGCTTTGAGGACAGCCTTATAAAAGACTCGTATATACAATAAAAGAAGTTGTAGTGAGTGAATGAATACTTTGGGCACGGTCACACCAGCATTCAAAACAAGAAAATTTGGCGTCAAAATCAATTCGCACAATGGAATCCTCGAGATCAGTGGAGTTGCTTGTGGGGATGAAGTAAATCAAATTTTCACGTCAAGTTCAACTTACATGAACTCGAAATCACGTCCAATATCAGGCTGCCTTGACTGTGCTGAGCTCTGAGGGAATGGAAAGGAGGCTATTATAGCTTATTAGCTGGGTTGCACCTTCCTCTTTCATTTAACATTCTCTTAATGTTTTGTGGAGCATAAACTGCTCCAAAAATACAAACTATTCCTCTTTTCCCCACAAAAGAGGAGTATGTCTTCTGACTAAAATATGTGAGCTTAATATCTTATTAGTGACCAAGCTAGCTTTCTAACTGACTGCTAGCAAGGACTCATCAAGCGCTTTAACTTGAAGAAAATGATCGTGGGAATAAATGGACCAGTGCAGAGAAAAAACAAAGAGGATAAGTAAGCTTACTGACTAGCGCTTGTATGTCACAGCTAGCTATATTTGAAGAGGTTTGCTCACAGTCACTACTCATGGTTCAATTTCTCTGTGCCACTTTCTGGTGCAGTGCGTTTGCTCATGGGACTGAAGCAAATCCACACAAATTTTTCGTGTGAAATTGGACCTTGAACTCTAGTTCCTGCCATTGCACAATGTTGATTCTGATGAGCTCTGAGGGAACAGAGAGCTTGAGAGTCCAAAATGGAGAAAGCTAGCTTATTAGCTGTGCCACACCATCCTCTTTTATTTAACCTGCTCTATTGTGAAGTCTACACTGCTACTCGAATCAAACCATTCCTCTTCTTCTCCACAAAGAGTAGGTCTTTTGAATAAAATATGCAAACTTAATGTCTGGCTTGTGACCAAGTTAACAGGCTTGCTAACTGACTGTTTGCAATAAGTTGTCAAGCATGTTAGCTTGATGAACAAGAAGAAAATGCCAGGGGGAGTAAATTCTCTACTTGCACAATGTAGTGTGAAATATATCTGTTTCAATAGCTCCATATCTGTTTGGTTGAAATACCCGTTAATTCATGGTTCATATTTTCACACATAATGTGGTGAATTAACGTAATTAAGGCAATTACGTTTTATTTTGTTTCTGTTGAGTTTGAATGAAGATAATGATGCTAGCTAGCTAGTTAGTTGGCTAACATTTCTAATGGTTATGTACGCAACTAAGGTGATTATCAGAATGGTCAAAAACACTATATACAAAATGAACATACTATTAATGTGTAGCAAGCCAAGTGTAAGAAGTGAAGTAACTTACTTAAAGATGAAAAATAAAAGTTTGTAGGCGAAGGTAACATTACTATAGCGTTGGCAGGAAGGAAACAGACATTTAACTTGTAAAACAGATATATGTCACACAACCCTTCACAAGTAGAGAATGAACCAGTGCAGAGAAAAAAGAAAGAAGCTAGGTAAGCTGACTGACTAGCATTAGCATGCCTTAGCTAGCAAGAGTTTAAAGTAGTTCACCAACCTGCCCTGTGAGTTGGCACTGGATTAATTTCTCTGTGTCACTTTCTGGTGTGACCAGGTCTTTAGTTAGATAAATAAACCCTGTGTTATAAATAGTAAAACTAGTAAAACACACTGAAAATATATTGAATTGCTTGTTTCCTGCAATATTCCTTTGAGAGACAGTGCTCCTGTCACTTGCACTGTCACTGCCCAGGACAGGTTAAGGCTACTAGTCATGTGTGCTGCATGCCAGCCAGGTCGCTACTGCATATGGATTACTGTCTGGACTCAGCAGCATTATGTAACAATGTCAGGTCCCTAGTCAGCCTCATAATCTGGCTGCCACATTGCATAACTGTTCATTAGCTCTTAACGTTCCCTCACACCTTCACTTTCACACTTCTTCTATATGTGTGTATGTTTTTCCTGATAAGTTATGCAGTATATGCTGCTTCCACTACTGATCAGATGAATATTTACCTCATATCTACTCCACTGTTAACACAGAGTGTGTTGCCGAGGGTTAGGCTTGTGTGGATGTGTGGGAGTGTGTGTATTTGTGTATACAACCAGTAAGGAAGTCAAAGGAAGACAAAGTGTGAAACATGGTTGTATTTAGAAAGCATTAGATGACACCTTTACACTTGTGAAAGGGTTGTTTCGAGTTATCTTGGCATGTCTTATCACTTTCTAGACACTAATGAGCATTTTCAAGTAGGAACTATTTTCTTTCTACCTTCCACCAACTGTATCACCATGCAGAAAGGAGCGTGCATCTGCTCATGGAAGAGAGGCTCATGCTTGTTACAGCACAGGATGTAAACATTAATGGCATCCTTCTCGGCTGAGCTGTAAACACCAACTATATATCGACCTGGCTGTCTGTCTGGGCCTATAGACATGCGAGTTGAATGCTTGCATGTCTTGCCATCTCCTATTGCGTTTGACTTATTAAATTGTGAGTCCAGCATTATTCTCAGTTAACCTACTCAGCCTTTGCTAAGTTGCTTCACTGTCAGGTGAATAGCACCTCAATTTAGCAAATGCTACACTACAAAACACTTTACAAGGATGATCCATGGTAATTAGCACTTCACATAACTCTGCTGTGCAGAACGCAGGATTACACTCAAATTGGAATTGAGAATTGTAACTGAAATTGGTAAGTCTGATCAGAATCATTAAAATAAAAACGATACAACTCTAGCTAGCGGATGTAGTTTGGTAAAGAGAAAGTAGTTCCTACATGAAACTCCACACAATAAGGTCTTTTATTACTTGATTATCTTGAGTAACCGGGTCATGATTTCTGGAAAATGTTGCTGTTGAGTTTTGAAAAGTATAATTTCCCACTTTGAGCACCACAAACCCAGTGGAATCTAGTTCCATTATACTAGAGAGAAGGCAGATATTTCTGTGACGATATCTCCACTCTGCAACTCTGCAATTCTGCAACTCCCACCAAAAAAAAAATCTAGATGGATAAATAGCATATTTTGATTTTGGGGTGAACTGTCCCTTTAAAACATGACTAGGAGTCTACAGCCATGTTAGCAGCTCTATTATAACTTCAGCAAGCTAACGTGATCACAATGACAATGCTAACTTGCTGTTGTTCGGCAGGTATAATGTTTACCACGGTACGTATGTTAGCATGCTGCCAGTTAGCACTAAACACAAAGCACAGGTGAGACTGTTGCTTGACGCTAGTATTTATTCTTCTTACGTGACGTACACTCATTGAGTGAAACTCTGACTGACAATTAAGACTCAAAGCTGGAGGACTTCAGCTTCCAGCACACACACAGACACACTGAGGCACACATGAAAGTACATGCTCGCACAAGTGCACACACTCTGTTCTTCTTTTATATTGAAAACATCCATATTAGCCAAGATCACTGATATCTGAGCTCTCTATCTTCTGAGTGCACATGGTTGTTGTGTATGTGCGTGTGCGTAAGTGTTTACATAAACACTGCAGGAGGGGACAGAACAGGCCGCAGGGCTAGTGTAGGAGATTTCATAAAAAACAAATCCCATTTGATCATTTGGATAGGAACAAGCTTTTATTGCGTCAGTTCAGGTTTTGGGTTGGAGTTGGCCTCGGAGTATACCATGTAAAAAAGGCTGGCAAGATGCCCGACTCACAACTGAGGTAGTAAAACATGTTGCAGTAGGAAAGATTAGCACAGTTTTTGATGGACAAATTCAAAACAGGCGCTATGTTTTCACTGCTTTCCCACTAATGGGGGTCTCCTTAGGCGCCCATGTGGCTACAATTTTAGCGATCAAAGTGACGTTGCAAGTTTTACTTAATCCTAGACATAAATGGTTTACATTCCAAATGGAGTTTTCACCTCTTATCCTTATTAAGGGATTGTTATTTACCAGTTAATAATCACTTTCAAAGTCTATCGCTCAAACTGTTTTAGAAATCCTGCCCCCCAGCAGCTGTGTTGGAAGTTAATCCTCAGCGGCAGAGCTGGCGTATATACCGTCCTCATACTGTATACATGAAAGTTTCAGCTAAGTGCTCCACTTCCCTCCAGCGACTTGATCCATTTAACTGCCCATCCCTGTCTTAAGAGGATACTGAGACCAAAGCCTTAAATCCCTCAGGCCCACGACCCCGGGAGGGGAGGGCAGCAGGACCAGGGATGGTCCACAGAGCTCTGATTGTACCCTGCATGCTCAAATTAGAAGAACTTTTTCACTCTAATGAGCTGGATTCAGGTAAAGGCCGTTATCCTTATACTGATTCCCCAGTTTTGTACCAATCAAAGGAGGGAATGCAGATGAAAAAAAATAAACAGATGAGCATTTTTTGTTATGGTTTGAATCAAATAAAGACAGAGATTGTGCAAAGTGGCTTCGGTTCAAGATCGGGGCGACGTCGTCTGAGTTTTTTGCAGTTTAGAATGTTTTGATGTGCGGACCACAAATAAGAGGTCTGACCCAAGTCTGACACCGATAGAAATGCTGAAGGGCATCGCAGAACCAAAATGTAAGAGGAGAATGCAGTATTATGATCCGCCGCAGCAAATGAACAATGAACATTTTGTACTGTAAATAACATTTTATAATCACTGCATTTGGAAGCGTAACTAAATATTGTTTGACAAAGCCGCACTCTTGGCTATGGAGAAACAAAACCGAAATTTAGGAAATGTGGTGGTCTTGAAAAGTCTTTTAAAAAAGCACTGGATTCACTTCCCTCCGAAAAAAATAAGACATTTGAATATTTGAGAAAGAAGAGACTTTTGTCATATTTTTTTTGTAGGTGCGTCTGGTGTGACAGTGGATTGTGTCTGCAGGAACTTGTTTAATCCTTATTTGTTGAGTTTCAATCAACTCCTTTAGCAAACAGTTGCAGTACACAGGAAGCTCATCGACTCATAATGAGTAATAATCAAGTGTAATTGGAGCTAAATCTCAAATAAATAAATCATTTTATAATTTATTGATCCATCCTTCAACTTTCTGCTGATTGTCTGAGTAAAGGACACATTAATTGATTTGTTATATGGTTTCAGTATACTGTACTTAAATTTGAAAACCTTTTGGTCAAAAAAATGAATCAAGGATTAGGTATTTTAGCATGTAGAAGGCTTTGAATCAGCATTTTAAGCATTTTTGGTGGGAAATAAAATGTTTTATTTTACAGGGCCATAAATTCCAATCATATTTCCAGAAAGTTTATTAGAAACAAGTCTTTGATTTATGTTGCTTCAATTCATGACTTCAGTATGTCGAAAACCTGGTTACAGCCTTGATCACAGCTACAACCAGTCGGTGACAGATCAACACGTTTGTAGGGAAATTTACTGAGCTTCATATTTCATTAAATAACAAAGACAAGATATCAGCAGCCATCAGTATTGAGCCAAAAGTCGTGCCACTGCATAGAAGATCCTGTCACGACAATTGGTTCCTGTCTGCCCTTTGGCCCGCGTTCCGAGCGATCTGATTGGCTGGCTGCTCTGACAGCCATTGTGCTGACTGTGTGTCTGTGAGGGCCCGGGCTCTGGCACGGGTTGCCTGGTCAGCAGTCTGTGCCCACGCACACACACGCGCGAGCACACATTTTACCCCCACACGCGGCGATTGAGAAGAAAACGTGTCTTTGAGCAAAGACGTGTGCACGAGCCCTTATACAAACACACACCGCTGAGCTGCTCATCCTCACACACAAGCTATATACAGCCATACAGTTCGTGGTGTGTTAATGTTTCATCTTCCATCTTTGCTGTTGTCACATCATTATTTATTCACCAATGCGGCTAATAGCCACATGTCACCGCGGAGCTCGGACACATTGTGCAGAAATTGAACCCTCAGGAGGCCCTAATCCATAGCTCCTGATGTTATGACACAGTGACAATGGCAAGCAAAGCAGCTGCAGACCCCCTCTCCGCGACACCTATGACACCAGCACAATAAAAAGGTCCCTCCAGCCCCGCCCCCCGACGCGCAAATCCTTCACACCTGAGCGCTCACACTGAAATGAACTAGACGGAGAGCAGAGAGCGGAGACGGGAGTCCGCATTATCAGGTCTTCAAACTCAAATTGGCTCTGTTCAGGTTTACATGATCGGGGTAATTAAAAGGTGTAAGGTGGGATCCTGATTGGCAGCTCATCATGACAATACTTTCTGAGGCAAAGGAGGTTTTGCCTCTTGTGGACAGCCAGGGCAATGCCCTGTTAGAAAAGTGTGTGTGTGTGTGTGTGTGTGTGTGTGTGTGTGTGTGTGTGTGTAGGTTTGTATGTCTTGTGCAACTAATGGTAATTTGATCCAGGAAAACGTGAAGAAATGAAAGCGTTAAAAGTTCTTGAAAAACGAAGAAAAACTGTGTTCATTGGTTTAAAGGAGCACTGCAGCAATTTAGTATCACACCTCCATAAAGGTGATGGAGTAACAACAAACATTAAAAGAAGAATGGTCAAAACTGAAGCAGCAGAGGCCAAGATATTCAGACAAGCTCCTGAAAGGATCCGACATTTCCCATAATCATACATTCCCTGTAATGCCACTTTATAGTGACTTTCATTAGAGCCCCCTTGCCTCTTAATGGTGCAGTAACTGATCCTAGAGAAAGATGGTTGATTGTTGAGTCTCATTCTCAGGTCTTGTTATACTTACATTTTGGGAATGAGACTCAACAATTGACCAAAGTTACCCGCCATGGGCTAGATATGTAGTCTACTTTTCTCTCAGACCACTTGAATTACATTAATGCTTGAAGGGTATTAAGGAACTTTAGCCCAATGACGCCAAAAATAAACTGCCTAACTCAGCTTTAAATGCCTACATCTTTTCAAACCCCACACGTCCAGCTCTCTGTCAGAAAAAAATACAAGTCTCAAATTCAATCTGAAACAACCCTGACATGATGACATAATCCGGTGCTACATTCCAAATCACATACTTTTTCGTTTTACTTTTAGTGCATACTGCAGGTGCCCTTACAAAGTGCTGCTGCGTGCATACCACACAGAGGATTGTGGATCAGAATGGCCAGAAAAGCATGCTGGCTTGCATACTTCAAAATGAGACCGGATGATTTGACGTACTATATACTGAGATATTTTAAGTAGTATGGAAGTATGGGTATTAGAATGCACCCAGACTATTATTATGAGGAAACTTAGTATAAATTAGTATTATTAGTGTTGTATTAAATTGGTCTAGTGCCCCTTTAAAGAAACCAACAGCATCTGAGACATCTCAAAAGTAAAAAAGGAACAGAGAGGGGGTCCATTTGGGTCCTCTGGGCTTCTCTAGATACCGATTAGCATAATGACCTCCTGCATTGAAAAGTCACAGTCCACTCTCTCCTCTCCACGCCAAAACAAACACAGACACAGACACGCGCACACGCGCACAAATAGGGAGGTAATGAGAATTAATCGAGAAGCGTCAGCGATGAAATGCCTCCTAACGATGGCCCGACTAATTGCATGTCAATAGGCTTTGCACGCTCAGCAGTTTGAAATACAAGACTCCCGTCCTCTGCCGTAATTGGTTAGCTTTTGCGTTGTAATCACAACTCCCCCAACCGGAGCCGGTGCCTGTCGAAGATAACACTGAGTGCTTATTGAATAATTATATGCAACATGTCCAATTATTTCCTGTGAATATAATAAGCTTTCGCCTCACGTGTCAATATTGGCATGTGTAATTTCATCATCATGTTACGAGGATGCCACCGGTGACTCTTTAAATATTAATCACCCTGGATGATTGGTCAGGACAATATGGCAGCATTGTTTGATGATTAATGAAAAATTACCAAATGTGTTTGTTTAATACCAATTATATCTGCAAATACACATGAGCTAGATAATTAGCAAATCTTTTTATCTGTCTTCAAAGGTAAAGAAATAATTAGTTTCCTTCTTGCAAATGCAAATGCAAATCCATAGTAAGCGTCGACCACTATATTGCCCTATAAGGCTAAAACACAGCAGCTACATATTTAGTCCAAATTTAAGACCAAAGTCAGACTTATTGACATTTATTTTGCCGTATAGCATTTTTATGCCATAGGGATTTAAACAAATTTTTAAATAATAAAGAAAACAACATGTTAAATGTGCATTTATAACAAAACACAGATAAAAAACAAACCAAATATTCAACTATACAGCTAAAGCAAGAGTGCTAAATCCAGCTAGCTACAGTAAAAACTGTCATAACTATATCCAGTTCTGCAAACTAACTTCTTGGTAAATGACGCTTCCAAAGTCCCGCCTCTTTTTGCTCTGTGCTCCAGTAAGAGTAAAACAAACTTGGTACCTCGGTCAACTTTCTCTTTTTCCCGTAAAAGCAACATATAGGGCTACAACTAGCTGACTAATGTTAGCAAAACACTAGCTAACTAGCTAATGAGTGATGTAGACTAGCTTGCTTGTTAGCTGGTGTGTTGCTAACATTAGCTAACTTAAGAAGTGAATATAAGTCCCTTTTACAGGACCCTTAGCAATGTCTTTTACCTATAGCATATTTAAGTACAAAAACAGGAACAGGACTTAGGAAGGGTCAATTTGTGAGGCAGAAGATAAATAAAGTCATGGAGAATAAGAACAAGTAGCTAGCCTAACATTAGCTTAGCAGAGATCTACAAGATTAATTGTTTACTCTAGCAGAATTCAGCGTTTGTTGTGAAATTACCATAAATTACCAATTAATTTATTAGATTATTTTCAAATTAATAACTTGACGGAAAGCTGAAATAACTAATTTCGTTATTGTAGTTGATACTGTTTTCCCCTCAGTGTTTTCCAAAGG